>JAOPUB010000019.1:2591329-2608116 GCA_027564055.1 Neptis clinioides
GGAAATGTATAAAACATTGACCTCTGCAACAATAACTGGTTAAAAACTTTATAGTGAAACCAATAAATTTATATAACACGTTTCACGTCTCCATAGCAATAGTATAGAACATTGACCTCTCTAAAATACATATTAATAGTATAGTGACCAGTAACTAAATGTGGGTCTGAAAAAAAAATAGTGGGGGCGCGCAATGTGAGTGTGCTGCGTGCCTGTATTGGTAGTTACAACTACGATGTTAACTGTTTTGAAAAATACGCACGGAAACTGAAACATCACGAATGGCGCACTGCTGACAAATTGCGCTCTCCGCTGAAAAAGCCTTAATAATCACTTATAGGCATTATCTGACCATTATATGACATATTCATGGTCTGACCTATACTTAGGTGCCGGCAGCTATAACTTACGTTTACATAGAGGTTTACTAGTACAAGAGATTACTTACCTTAGTACCAGCATATCTTTGCATTCCCCATAGGTCAAGGCATGTCGGTCAAATGTTTCCTTTGACAGAATTTCGAAAGTAACGCCACCTGCAGAAATTTATCAATATAAATTTTGTTTTTGTTATCACTGCTTAATAAATACTTAAAATTTAAACTTACCAATTCTAGATTGTGTGCCTTTAAAGCATTTATCAACGACCTCCTCACTTAAGCCAACAGCTTCAAATATCTGAGCACTTTTGTACGACTGTAGCATGCTGATACCCATCTTGGCCATTACCTGTACAGAATAAACCAATACTTTCAGATGCCACTCACTTTAATCCAGATACAGAGTTCAGGTTTCCTCACGATGTTTTCCTTCACACCTTTCCATCTTAACCTTTGGGCCATCAATTTTCTTCACGAGAAAGCTTGTATTTTTCAATTATATGTGCAAATTATTAGTATTGATATATTATAGCTAAACAACAAAACAAGGGTTGTCTGGAAGAGATGGCTATTTAGCCATAAGAACGCCTGTTGTTCATAGTTTAAATATTAAAATGTATCAATATTATCAAGCTTTCGTGGTGTACAACAAAGTTACAAATAAATAATTGTAAACTTGAAATAGTAGTGTTAAATAATAATTAATAACCTTTGATAAGCCGGTTTCAATAGCCTTCTGATAGGCCAGGTATATGTTGGAGTCTGTAAGGTTTGGATCGATGAGGTTATCATTGCGAAGGGAGAAAGCTAGCTCGAATGCTAGGTATGGACAAATGGCATCTGCACCGTAACCTAGAGCAAAACAACGAATAAATTAATAACTAGAAAAATATTTTATTGTAATTTAACATTTTAAAAAACATTTTATTTTCAATATATTGCTGTACAAAAAATAGTTAGATTAGTTACTCCACAAACCGATCCTAAACCAGTTTTTGGAATTTCTGAATTTAAATAAAACTTACCTAGAAGTACGCACATGTGATGAACCTCTCTTGCTTCAGCGGTTTCCACTATGATGCCAACCTTCATTCTTTGATGCGTTTCAATAAGGTGGTGACTAACCGCACCTATGGACAAAAAGGTATCTTAACTTAAGCACAAGAAATAATATGAAACTGTCTATACCCTATAACCTCATCCAAGATCGAAAGGAAATGTATGTCAACAAAGCGTTGCCTATTAGATTTTTTCAAGTAAATAGTAATCCTGAATAATACGAATTATAAATGTAAATGTGATCATATATTAAATTGTTAATTAAATCACATAAGTTAATAAAAATTGTCAATTTTATGATTCTCTGTTGAATAAATTGTGATTCTAAATATCGAAAATATTTTCGACTATAGAATTTACCTTTGTCTGTTAAATATTGTTATTTCAGTCTCAAACAAGTAATCTTATTAGTTGATTTAAAAACTAAATTATTTTAATTGAGGAAAAGTACTAAACATCTAAAAAAATACTAATTAAATTTTGATTTTTTACGTAATTGCTTTTTATGTCCATATGGTGTAAAAATAATCGTGATTATATGTTTGTTAGTTAATGTGCAGTAATCATTTTCTTTCTTTCTTTAATTTGGCTAAAGTGTTGTAAATAAACTTCTGCTACTAACCTAAGGCAAGTAGTGAACTAACAGGTACTCGCGTTGGCCCAGCCTCTCTATCAGAAAGCACGAGTAACTGATATCCACTTGATGCTGCCATATATGCTTCATTCGCTATAAAAGTCAGTGCCGGTTCCAATCCATGGGGCCCATCTTTAATGTCAAATGTGCAGTCGATTACTTTCGTCTAAAAAATAAATGGAAATATATTTATTTACATAAATCTTCAAAGGAAAGTTATTAATGTTCACTTTGAGGTGGCATTTTATACATATATTTTTTTTAACGAAATTACCTTCCAACCACGATGAGAAGTATGTTTCAAAGCTTCCAAGTCAGGTATAGAAAGGATTGGCTGAGGCAGAAACAGGCGATGAACAAATTCTGCACTTGGCTGTAAGATGTTGGCTGTTGGTCCAATCGGGCACATGAGAGACATCACAATCTTCTCACTGTGACAAGAAATACGATTTTTGTATAAACACTTGATATCAAGTATAGTGGCCGGAAACTATCTGTATGTTTGAGCAAAAATAATAGGGTATAAAACGCTCCTGAGCGATATCGGCCACACACGCTGGAGTATTATAGTTGTCAAGTGTACGCGCTACACAGGAGCATTCCCTATTCCCTCACTCTCTGAGTCAAGAAGAGTCGAAGGGAGCTTAGGCTCTGGAGCTCCCTACGACTCTTCTTGACTTTGTATATTTACATTCAGTGTGTGGTGATCAGTTTGCATTGTCCTTGTCAGTGGAAACAACAATTTTTATTTGTTGTGCCCGAGGGATTCAAACCCACAATGTCGGGGCGCACAAATGCGCGATCACTAGACCACGGAGGCTAAAGTGGGGGTATAGTTACGCGTTGCATATCTGTATTGGTAGTTCCATCCGCGAAGTTTGCTACATTGACAAATAACAGACGTGCGGAAACAGAACCTAGTCGTAAATATCATTTAGGCGTGGCGTGCTCCTCTCGCCCCGTATTCTTAGTAAATATCAACAATAGTAAGTTACCGGAAAGGATCAATAGGCGGATTGGTGACTTGCGCGAACAACTGCTTGAAGTATTCATAGGGCAAGGGCTGGAAGCGCGAAAGGCACGCGAGTGGGGCGTCATTTCCCATGCTTCCTAGGGCTTCTTTCCTGTAACATAGAAACTATATTGGGGAAAAAATAAACAATATTTTTGTACACATACGTTTTATATTTCTTGGAATTTGTATCATTAGACAAATTCCAAGAATTATGAAACGTCCTTATCTTGTTTTATCGGTATCCCTATTTGATTAATTATGCCAAATATTAATAGTAAACAGTACAAAACATTAGTAAACAGACTTTCCTCTATAGCAGCAAAACTCGAAAAATGGATAATTAGAAAGTTGCCGTTTTGAATACACTTACCTATTTTAAGAAAATGGAAAAATTATGCAGATTCTAAAGACAGAAAATCGGAAATCGCAAGAAATACTGCATTTTTGGGGAGAAAGATAAAGATAACGAGAGTTTTAGCGTATTATACATAAACCGCGACTTTAAGGTCAATCTACTTTTTCTAATTCTTTTAAGAAGTAATAAATTTTTATTAGTACTCAAAATTGCAATAACAAATATTGATGACTTTAACAAATTACTTCAATTGAATCAAGTTTCTACTGAGAGTTGTACCACATTACATTTTATTTCTCACTGTGAGTCACTTACTTGTTTTGTATCATAGGCAGGAGCAGCATGTTAATAGATTCAATTGTGTAGCCAAATAGCCCGAGTCGTTTATCTCCCAACCCCGATATGGCTCCATTAATATATCCATTTCCTACTGACTCTATGTGTGGAGTCACCGAGTTGTGAATGTCTTCCATTGTGATCTGTGGTTAGAAATAACATTATAGCTTAATCGTTATGATTAAAAACGAACAAGCGAGATATATGTACAGTGTACACGCATATCCTCCAAATGGCTCATACTATGTACGTATGTCAAAATATTCACAAAAATTGTGGTACTAAGATTCGCTGGTAAATGTACAGAAAGTACTGATAAATCAGATTATATTAAAATGGTTTTTTTTTAATAACTTAATCATATTATTATTGCGAACTACTTATAAACTCACCATCTTTAAAATTTAAAATTAAAATTCCATTAATGAAGCGTGAAAAAAATACAGTATGAAAAATACATATTATATTCTTTCAAAAGTTACTCATCTTATTAAATCAAAGATTAATAAATATAAAAAATACTAACGTCAGTTTTTATTTTCATTTATTGGTCGTTATTTATATTTTAACTTTAGTTTTCTTTCATAATACAAGTTAAATTTATTTATTAGTTTAAGTTTAAATTAGCTTAATTAATTGAATTTGTTCAATAAAGTTGTAATGAACGTAAGGATTATTTATTATCTATTTAAATTAGTAAAATTAAATCATAACAATAACTGTGGGGTCAAATTTAATAATTAATCCCGGCGTAGAACATTTCGGATTATTTTTCAAGTACTTATACCATATACGCTTCATGCGTATATGGTATAAGTACTTGAAAAATACATACAATAAATAATATATATACGCTTCATATAAATATATACGCTTCATGCGTATATGGTATAAGTACTTGAAAAATAATCATAAAAAATAAAAAATACCATAAAAAATAGATGCAAATGATTACCTGTTCCTGTAGCCACTGCGAGTGAGGCCTGCTCTTAGCAATATGCAGCTTAAGTTCCACATCTTGTATTATCTTCTTATCTTCCGTATCTACTAGCAACATCCGACCGGGTTTGAGACGACTCTAAAAAGATTTAACATATAAAATAATATCTCAAGAAAATTACTGTTACTACAACTGAATATCGTATATTTTTATGACATTTTCCTTTCGTATCTCTAACATACCTTTAAGATGACCTTTTCAGGGTCAACGTCATAAACTCCAACCTCCGATGCCATCACAAGAATATTCTCATTAGTAACATAGAAACGCGAGGGTCTTAGACCATTTCTATCTAATATGGCACCTAAGATAAATAATTATATTATTAGATTTTTTTTTTATTATCTCAATATAATATTTTGCAATACTTGTAAAAATTTCTCATAGGCACTTACCAATATACCGTCCATCAGTAAAAGAAACCAAAGCCGGTCCATCCCAGGGTTCCATAGCACAGGCGGCCCATTGATAATAATCCCGTTTCTCCTTAGGCATAGTAGGATCGTTATGCCATGCCTCAGGCACCATTGTCATCACCGCTTCTGGAAGGGTTCGATTACCACAGTGCAAGAGAAATTCGAGAACACAATCTGCTGAGCCGGAATCGGATAGATTTGGTTCCACTACTGGATATAACTTCTTCAGTTCTGAAATAATGTTTAAAATTAGGCAGCTCAAATATACGAGAAAATTATTGTTTAGAAGGTTTAGTAACTTACCATCACCAAACAATTCGCTTTTCATGACTCCCTCGCGAGCCTTCATCAAGTTAACGTTACCTCGTAATGTATTTATTTCGCCATTGTGGGCAAGCACTCTGAAAAAATATTATACTTAGACAAAACTGGGGGAATTTAAGAATAGCAAAACAACAATTTTTGTAATCTTTCCCAATGACGGCGCATAATGAGCCTAGGAATGACAAAATATAACGCATGGTGTGCTACGTTATGGATTAAACTATTCATACGAAAAAAAAATTTAAATATAAAATTTTATACCTCAAAGGATGCGCACGTTCCCAGCTGGGGAAAGTATTGGTCGAGAAACGAGTGTGCACCAAAGCCAAATAAGTTGTAAAAGCAGGGTTGCTCAAATCCTTGAAGTATTCCTAGATCAACAAATAAATTAATAAAACTATTAAACAATTTAATTGTATAATATTTATGTATAGTTTTATACATACCCATAGTTGGTTCGAAGTAAGGAGACCCTTGTACACGACAGTCTTCAACGACAAGCTGCAAATATAGAAGCGAGCTCCCGGCACTACTAGTTCATGGGACGCCCGTTTACGCAACACGAAAATCTGCGAACACCACACATAAACATTCCAATAATCGCTCAAAAAAACATTAAAAAAGAAAACTGCATTATATTATATGGTACAGTTAAATTTACGTTTGCAACGACGAGCGATGATCCTCCGAGCAGCACGCGTCGAAACGATCTGAAAAAAATGCTTCAAAAGTGCTTTGGGTCCTACAAAGATGTATGGGAGTTTGAAATTGCAATTTCGTTTCGTGATTGCAAGTTCATACTCGAGCCTATGGTACTATTGGGTGTGTTCCGTGTAAGTCATCTCGCGTCCGAGCTTACCTGACGTGCGAGTTGGTTTTCGTCGCTGATATCTCCGGTAACAAACACTTGTCGCATAAATGGCTCCGAGTTACGAGCCACCTGACCTGAAAGCGAGCCAAATAAGGCCATTACTCACTGATCTTTTCATCCTCCCTAACTTTCTTATACTAAGGTCAATTAAATCACAAAAACAACCCGCCCTGATGGTAACAATGAAAATGCAAACATTTTTAACGAACGAATGGATTGTTAGATAAGATAATTTGTTTTTGACATTTTTGGCTTCTAAAAAGAGCAATTTTTACCATCGAAGCGTAACACACTAAATAAAGAGAAACAATATTAATATAACTTGAGATTAAAAGACATTTTTTTAACATATTTAGAAGTGACTTAAAGTAATCGATCTCAAGTTAATGACAAATTGTAATTACTTATTGATGCGGACTCTGAATCTTAATAAAACACTACTGGTTATTAAAAATTAGAGAACGACAAGTATAACAACTAAAAGAGTAATTTAAGAGTCCGCACCATATTTACCTCAATAGCAACAAGCAATATTTCCATTAATTTGCACTTACATTACAAAAACCAGTTAATAGGACACGTATTGAATGTTAGTGCAAATAAATGAATGTTTCTTTTAAATAAATGCACTTAGCAGGAAAAACTCGCTCTACTTCATCAAGAAATCATTGTTTTCCGAATGCTTTAGGACTTGGTGGTTTTTTATGGTTTTTGTAATAGGAAATAAGATATAACGAGTTTTTCTGCTATGTATTCATATTTTTAAATTAAACAAACCGTATGGTCAAGCATCGCAAGACCGCTCGGCCGCGTTAACGACCCAACCGACTTAGACTATGTGTACGACCTGGAATGATAGTCGCAAATCGCAAACTGCCCGTATGCACAAGAAGCTGGACAAATGTTCGATGGTGGTGATCGAAACGTTTGGTTGACAAAATAAAATGACAATTATATTAAAGGTCTTTTTCAATATCAACAAACTACTGAAATAATTTAAATATCATCAAGATGGATCGGAATACGCAGAGTTTTTAAAGAAATACGAACATCAGAACATATGTCTATCAAATTTTATAATAATTGAAAAATAACTAATAATTTTTTGAAAATGAAAAAGAGAAGAAAGTAAAAAAACGCAATTAGTTCTCATTTACTAATTTAGAATCATAATTCCGTAGAATATTATTTTGATATGTCTCGGATGATACAGTGTTTGCATTATAAGCGAGCGAGTTATTTACGACTTAACTTACAAATATTAGGATTTTTTGCTTTTCTCTACTATACATGTAAACAACCAATCTCCTGTTATACCAATAGTTGGACACCTGTAATAATTTTTGTAGTGAAATTGATGTCATTTGGTACTTAAAAAGTCTACCTATTCCGATCCTTAGTCTTAAATTTAAGGATATGTGAAAGAAACCCTTAAAAGTCTTGAACAGTTTCAAATAAGTTTAAACAAAAATATGATATGCTCTACAATATTAGATAAATTCAACTGTTAACATTTTATTGCAAAATGAAGATATTGGTGAAAACATTAGCTTTAGTATTTAAGATACCTAAGTTCAGCATTTATTCTATTTCTAAACAACATTAAACAGAGAGTATAAAAGTGTTTTCTGCACTTACCAATGGTAGAGTTATTAGTTGGTACAGTTCTCCAACAAATCACTCGAAGTCCAAGGCTCTCAGCGAGCTCTTGGAATTTCTTTTCAATGCCCTGATGATGGAGTTTGTCCAGGAAAAAGATGCCAGTGGCGTATTGGCCAAATGGCGGTAAATCCAATTGGTGACTGTCTCTGTGGACAAAAAATAACTCTGTTAAGCTTTCACTCTTATTAATATGTCACAGAGATAGGTTCAAAGTTTTATTGTAAAAAATGGACAAAAAAGGGGATGAAGTGAATATGTATTACCTGTGTGAACCTTTGTGATAATATATAAATTATTATTGATGTTGTAGTTTCTATACATAAGTTGCCATCTCCAAAATTATTTGTGTCTTTGGTTGGGTCAAATTGGTTATTTTACTAACATGATATATTTAATTTGTTGTTACGAGTGCTACGCTACGTAGTTTGATAATATTGTTATTATGATTTTTTATCAACTAAAGCTATTTCTGTAACAAGAACTACAAACTTAAAGATAAGCATTGGTAAACAGAATATATTTTTAAATACTATCCATTTTAATAATTACTCGGTGATAACATTTCATAAGAATAACAAGAAGTTTAATCTCTTAAAAGTAAAGCAAACACTTCAGTATAACAACAAGTTCGCAGTGACATTTTCCACGATAAAACTTTCCACGCTGAAATAGTCCTTATATATATAGATGATAAATTGCCAAGCGAAGGCTGTAAAGGTCAAAGGAGCATAGACGAGAGGAAGATGCGCGCGCATGTGACGTCACGCCTGTAACTCTATTGACCAATAAACGGTGTATAAGCAGAGAAGTTACATCAATCTTCCAGCCTAGACATTAGTCTACAATGTTACGTCAACTACGAAATCTTTACACAGTTTATTATAATATTTTGATAAATTATTTTAAGTGTGTTACGTATTGGAGAAGTGGTCGCCGACAGGATGAGAAGAAAATTTGGAACAATTATTACGGATTTATTTCCTTACTTTTTACATATTTCTTAATATTAAGGGGCGAGTACTACACGCGAGTTTGGGGTGTAGACGGCTGAGCAGTTCCATGGCGTTAGAAGCTGGATGGCTATAAAATCTTCATCCTGGTAGAGAGAGTTCTTCTAATTTTAAATATAACTAAATGATTGTGTGTTTTTAGTTTCTATATTTCTATTACATCTCCGTCAGAGATAGAGTTGCCAGTATGCTGTTAAAAACAGTATTATACAGTCTCACCTTTATTAATTTGATAATTTATTTATGGGAAGCATAATAATGGGTTGTCGATTACATTGTTATTTTCTGTTGATAATCATTGGTTAGAAAAAACTTCCATCGACATTTGCTAACATTTGCTTATTTTTAATAATTTAATTGGACATTGGTATATCTCATCGATTTAAAAAGAAACTTACTTCATTTTACTAATTAAATTTAATAATAGTTTATTGTTTTTGTATTCTAAATTTGCACACTTTGATTTAGTAGAATGTTCGACCCCCTCTTGAAAATACCATCAAATGTACAACATTCTACCAAATAAATGATTTATTATTATTATATTAACATACAGTTCAATTTTTTGTAGCTAAGACAAACGTTTCTTTAAAGATAACGACAAAATAATTATAAGGTGATTCGTCATGATAATCAAAGCACTCTTATGCGTGACGTCATTATTACTTTATATGGAAGGGTAAAATAATAAAACACAATAAAAATCTATATTGGAACCAACTATTGCGTATTTATTGACTCTCCGTCCAGAAAACATTACAATAATAAATATTATTTAATATAATAATTTAAAATTCAATTTAACCTTAAGCGTGTAAACGAAAACTTCAACTGAGTGGCGCCTCGTGGCTATTCTAAAACGAATATAAATTAACCGCCGACTATGTGGCTATGACTAATGGCGCTCCTGGCAGCCGGCGCCTGGCGTGGGTGGCTTGGCTACCTGGCGACTTGGCGACTTGGCGGCCGACCACGGCTGACTTGGCGAGAACTGAGCGAGTGTTCAGACCGCTGGTTGAGTTGGCAGTGGGATGCAGTCTTGAAACTTGGCCAAGTGCATGCACCAAGTTGACAGAGCGGAAAATAAGCGTGGTCTGGTGAATTGGCCAAGCAACACGTGTGGAGTGGTGATCGCCAAGTTGTCGGCCAACAGTTGGAGCTGCTTAGGACCTGTCCACCATCAGCTCGAAGTGGACCGAGCCCCGCCGCTCGTATCGGTCGTAGAAAATGTTTTTCGCCCACGCCTTGCACTCGATGTTGATAAGCACTCAGTTTCACTACCATCCTGGTGAATGGCCGCTTCAAAGTTACATGGGGGATTTCGAAAGGGGGTGAGCGGGCAAGGTCGTTAGCAAGGCCGAACTTACTACCATCTCTACATCTCTTTTCTACACTGCAGCTTCCAATTTGACTGTCCGCTTTTAACACATTCACTTTCTAAAGCAACGTGAATGCAACTACCAAAACACACCATCTTACGATTTATGTCTGGCCTAAGATGAATTGGCTCTTTGGCAACATTTGTTATGTTGCTACGTCACGCACATTAATTTCAATCTACTAAGCCGTCATGCCATACCTTACGGAAATTACTCTCAAGTACTGATGCGTTAATTAATTAGATATAAAAAAAATTAAGATTATTGTCTGCACATAAACATTCTCATCCATTACGAATATACAAAACAATATGATTAGCTAATTTAATGTGCCTTTACTATATACACTTGCTTATAAAATCTAATGTTAATGTATGGAAAATAATATCGATTATGCAACGTATTAATTCCGTTGATACAGAATAACAGAACCAACAGTTTATTTTAATCTATTGGGTTAATGAAAACTTGAACTTTAGATAATTGTTAACAACGTTCTTATCAACTTTATAGACTATCGGCAGTTTTAACGTTTTAGAATCATTGACGCAAATATATCCCTGAGGAACAATTCTTGGGTTATCTTGGTTGCTTGACATCCATTAATTAATCCCTTACTTTGGTTGTTAGTGCATAAAGATAGCATAATAACATTTGATGTTGTATGTATTATCGATTAGTTTAGGTTAATTTAAATTGATATTAGCAGTTCGACAGTCAACACGTTGTAGGACGAGTTGTTATAGTAAGTTTTATATTACATACGATCAGATACTATTTTTACTATCACTTTTTTTAGTTATGTTAAACACGAAGGAATTTTACTAATTCTTATCATTTTGCTATATTTAATTTTAGTCTCCGGGTGTTTTGTGTTTTTATCTTAAATTTATCTTGTTATTGTTCTGATTACAACAGTTTTGTGTATATTTATCCTATTAGGGTGATCAAGCTTTAAACACAAATGAACTAAATGACTTATCTAATAGAGAATATTGGTTGTATAATTCTACACTAGGTACTCTAGATGTAGTGTCGTTTAATATTGGCCTTGAAGTATTGTTGGCTCATTACTCGCTTCCACATACGTTTAACATTGCGGCACTGATACATTGTTAGGATTGTACTTATATTTATCTATTAGCATTAGTCTTTGCAAATGCAATTAACGCAACTCAACTAACAACGATCTATTTTACATTTCATATATGCACTTTTAAACAGCACTTAAACGGTAGACCATGTTTTGGGTGATATTTCATCAATTGGCAAGATTTCTATGTTCCCTTGATTTGTTCACAGCGGTATCGAGTGCAAAGATGAGGTGTTTGCTGCACACCAAGTGCAGCACGCAGACCTGAAGCCAGTAGTGGCAGCAACTCGACTAGAGTGTCCACAGACCGTCGTGCCTACAGAATACGCTAACGGTGCTATAGTGGCCACTATTCTCCCAGAGGAGGAGCGTCCTATACCCGTTACAGAGCACATATTCGCTCCACGAAAGAAAGAAATGAATAAAGGATTTCTCATGTTCTCTCAAGACGAGGGACTTCCAAGTGAGTGGCGCTTGAACGACAAAAGCTTAGGTATCCGTTGCTTGCTTTTATTGAATGTGCTCTGCTTACAAAAATAATGTAATCATTTTTATTAACTTTATTTTATTTTTCAGTGCTTAAAGACGAGCCGGAAGATCTGACTCATTTGGCACCTACTGCCGGAGATGCCTGTATACCTCTGAACAGTCCATTTGATATGTTTGATGATTTTATACTGAACGACAACTACTGTAGTTTACTCGGTGATGATCTAGCTAACGGATCTCCCGTGGATTCCCTGATAGGAGATTCCTTATTGTCTTCTCCTGAACCGCAGGTTCGCAACTGCTACAGTATATTTATTACCTATCTTGTATGTTATCTATTGACTTTTCAAAATGAATAGTTATTAAAAAATGTTGGTATTTTAGGAAACTGAATCATCATGTGAACAATCTTCTCTGTTGACGGAACTTTCATTAGATGCATTTAGTAATCGGTCAGATAATGGCATTGACGATGGAAATTCTCCATTTATCCCCACTACGGACGAGCTTCCGCTTTTGGAACCAGCAGTTATGTGGGGGGCGCTACCCGATAACGTGAGCCAAGCGAGACCCCAACCTTCGGAAATTCAGTCTTCAGCACCGGCATTGCAACGTTTATTAGCGGCACCACCCACTGGTCCGCCGCCACAAGATCTCATTACTAATATTTATTCAGACCAAGGTTAGAAGTTACTAAAATAATACCATTTCTGATTTTGGTTTCATTTTAAATTACTTAAAATATAACAAGCAAATCTCTTTTTTAGGTTTAATACCTAGCAGAAGCGTGTCCTCATGGGATACGGGTGTTAAGCGAGTCTTAAAGCAAGAAGAAGAACCAACCGCTAAACGCGTTAAACGCAGTCCCTCACCAACCATCAACACACAATCAGTTCCCGCTAACACTTCATCCTCGAGCGTCTTAATGAACCTCCTGGTGAGCGGCTGTGATGTCGAATCCGGATACATATGTATGATCCGGCCGAGGCAAAAAACAAAAGCCTGAGACAACCCAAACTGTACTCATAAACTGTGATAATGCACGTCCAGTGATCGATTATTGCCCCGCGCTAATAGTGTCTTCGTAGAATGAGGTCATCTAAAAAACAACTACATCTCATATATCATTAGAAACATAAATAATTTATTTGTACTAAAATTGTTTTTTACATAAACTTTAATTCTACGAAGGTTACAAATTATGCAACGCGTTGTATTACTCTGAATCAAATACGAATTACTTAACAGTGCCGTCAATACTTGTGATATTACTACCGTTTTTACATTTTCAGTATCTAAATCATTAACCAGTTCTATGACAATAATCAAATTTCATTTGGAGACTATCTGATTTTGTAGTTGCCACGCGGTGTCCTAGCAAACAACTGGTAATCTTCCGCAGGCTCGCAATTAAGTACACGTCTGATGATTATACTTACGTTTTAATTTTGTAGGTTTATTTTAATGCAAATACATCCTATAGGTTACTTTTAGTATTTTTTTTATTAAAAAATTGCTTACATATAGCAAATTTCATGTTTTTGTTTACATATAACTTTTAAATTAAAACTGATTACCAAATTCAGATAAATATTTTGAAAGTTGGTTTATTATTATATATTATTTTTAGAAATTACTAAATATTACAAAAGTAGTCAAATGTTTAGTCAATACGATATTATCTACGAAGTTTGTACTGTAAGCAATCATTGTAGTCGTATTTTATAGTATTTAACGTGCGCATATCGATGTGGTTATGAACTGTATTTGAATTCCTAGAAGTTACTGTCTGCCGCGCAATTGGTCTTATGTTCTAGGGTCAATAATTTATTAGACTTGTATCTACTTTCGTAGAGCATCGCTATTTATTCATAGTTAAGTTATAGTAGATAGTTTCGTTATTTTTTACGTTAGATAAGGCTGCTAGCGGTCTGAGTATCGTTGTTCGCGATCATGTAAACTAATTCAGAGTTTATCCTAGTAAGAGTAGTTAAGGCAGTTTGTGGACACGATTTCCTAGTTATTAATTGTCGTCACTGCCAAATAATACAAAGTACAACTTAGAGGAGTTTAGTTGTGTTGTTACGAGTTTTTGTTATTACTATTAGTATATTCGTAGCATTCATTCGGCTAGTATTTTATTACGTTTAATGCATTGAGTTTTGTATTTTATGATTAGAAATAGATAAGCAGCTACAGAATACTCGAATAAGATACCTTATGTGCTTGACAGTTGTCATAGTGGTTATTAATATATTAAAAAGAACATAATATATTTAAAAGACGTAAAATTTTATGTATGTAGATGTAAATTATCATCGTTGTTATTCAAATTTATAGTCTAAGTGGACGATTTGTTAGAAAAATATAAATTATATTTTTCTCGAACGAAATTATGCCTGAAACTGATGAAATATTGAATATTAAAAGGAATATGAACATAGGTGGAACTGGTGCATATTGATTTTATTTACCTCTATTATTCCTATCCTACCTTCCTGTGTATAAGCTTTAAATTGATTCTTATAAAACATATACATTTTCGATCGATCATACAACTTAGTACTTCTATAAGTAATTTTCTTTAAGACAAACATCGACAAAGATAAAAGTAAAGCCTTCAATAAATTTTATGAACATATTTACGATCTCAGAGATGTAATCGAAAAACTTGGGAGTAGATAATAAATTCTATATTAGTCTAATATAGATATAAAAAAAATATCACCCTATTGTTTATGATATAATAGTAAAAATATTTCCATAGATTGGAATAATAATAACAATATTTAACTGAAGATAAAAAAATGTTACAAAATATTTAAGTTCTGGATATCTCCGTTTGATTAAAGCAAATCTGCACTAAATGTCGTATTTCCTCTCTTATCTAATTAGACATCCGAGACTTAATTCCGCTTGAGGTCCCCTTACAATTAGTCGACCCGCCCTCGCATCGCTGGGCTAAAACATTTTTATGTGAGTAACCTATATTTAAAGTTAGACATGCAGTAATACAACTTACATTAGACATTTAATACATGTTTATTGTACTAGCCAAAGCTTTCTCGCTTCGCTGAGTCGTTCTCACACATATCCGTTGAATTTCTACGCTATAAATAGTCCATTATCTCATTATCTCACTGACTCTTTTCTGTCTCATTCAATTTTTCTTTTATACAAACCTTGCCCTGACAGGAACTAACACATCAAAAAGAATGATCAGATTTGATGCAGTCGTTCTGAAGTTATGCGCTTACATACATTGACATACATATGAGAAGTTGTATAGATAATATGCTCATCGGTATAAAAAGTGTGCTGAATATGAAAAAAGCTTGAACAGAGGGTATTGTATGTCATAACTCATAATACTAAAACAAAAGGAGAATCTCGGTCATGCATATAGACGTGATCGTGTTCCACAAAACTTATTAATGGAAATGAAATTCAAAGAAAACAACTTCAATTGTTTTGAATGTAAGCCACAATTTTTTTAAAGATCTAATTAAGTAAATTCTGTTATTTATGATAATAATAAAGAAAGTAACTTATTAGGTCTATAATAGAACACTTGATATATGCTCTGTTTTTCTTTACTTGACCCAAGAAATAAACGATCAATAAAATACAATTACATTTATTTCGTCAATCATTCACTTATTAGTTCAATCAAATAGAGTACTGGTTTCCATAATGCCTAAATTTTTACAAACTACCATTTTTGTTTACAGTTTGGGTCAAGTAAAGAAAACCGGACAGTATATTTTATATTAATTATGTCACGATAGGCTTACTAGTGCCTGGGGCTAGTAACCAAGAGGAGACACTAAAATTTTCTTACTAGCTTTATATTATAAGAATATACAAGTACATATTAATTAGTGTTGGCAGAAGGTCAATGTACTCCTTTAGTCATTCGTGGAATATAATTATTTAATTTTATTTGAAAAGATATCTAAAATGTATCAATAACGATTAGTGTTATATACCTACTTAGAGGAAAAATACTTCTAAAAAATTTAAAAAATGAAGAGTATTCCCTTAATCTCAGATATAATTATGATATAACCATACTAAATTATAAAAGGAACTTGGTAATTTTTCTTTCGACTAAGAGAGAATCTCACTTAACTAATACCAAATTTTTTATAGCTTCTTAATGGATGTTGAATGAAATTATAAATTTAACTGCTCAATTAGGATTCTCGCTGTGTGGTCTTACATCTACATAGTTTTATTTAAAAAGTTAAGTAAATTGTATTTAATGCGGCTCGCCTGGCCTCAATTAAGTTTACGGCAAGTTAACTTATCGTAAATTAAATTCGCATGAACAAATCATGAATTATTTGGCGATTACTTAAGGCTTTGTTTATGAAAACAACGTGAAATGTGTGTATCATGTTTTATTGTGCAATTATACTTTATTACGTGATGATGTTCATAATCTTATTAATTCAAGATTTCAGTATAATGTGCTTCTTGTGGAACGATGTAATAAAATTTCCGCGGCCAAACCTTTTTTTATTGATTACAAATTGTCTAAAATATCTCCAAATGGATTGCTCTATTTGTCATACTTATGATGTAAAAACTACTAAATTGGTACATCGTTAAGATTAATTCCATTTACCTCAGGGAGATAGGGTATGTAAATTAATTGCCATGAAATATTCTTTCATAAATTTAAATATCTATGACCAAGCTCAGTCGCTTTAAACTACGTGTATTTTTGGAAGCATTGATTCATATAGTAAAAAGAGTTGA
>JAOPUB010000019.1:2784179-2797740 GCA_027564055.1 Neptis clinioides
GAATTAAGTATCTAATTTCTTTTTTAAATCGATTGAACGTGAAGTACATTCTTAATACAATTTTAATAAAATTAGGTGTTAGGTGAGTATATGTAGTCCCCTAAGATTTGCAGTTACTTTAGATTAGGTTTCGTTTTGTGCTTTTTTACTAAAATTTTAACACATCGTGTGCATATTTTTTAGATTTTAATAAATTAAATTTCTTTAAACACAGTGATAAACAAACACAAGAGCAGCAATTCATCCCCTAAAGAAGTAAAGAAATAAAATTATAAGCACGCGTGAGAAGCTACAAAAAAAAGATAAAACAGAAAAATGATTCTTCATCCAAGCTTTTCAACGCAGCGCAAGAAATTTATGACAAAGACTTTGAAACGATTCGATAGTATTTCCACCTCAAAAAATACGTACATTAAAAGTGGAATAGTCATTATTTTTAATTAATTAAGGCTGTATCACATGAAAGCGTAATCTAAACCGAAATAGGTTAAACAAAGGCTGTCTCTTGCGAGGCCGGGCGGTGGCGCACAAACGAGCGAGCCGGCTAATGCCGCCGCATCTGCACGTAATGAGCTACTCAAGTACACCCTAACTTGTTTACATTGTTTCTTTATTGTGTTTTTTACCCGCCTCCTCCTTTCCTATGGTAACGAAATGATTTTTTTCCCCGCAATAAAACGAAATCTCGCGTCTGTCAGGCTTTGTCTTTTACGCGATTTATTTTTAATTAGATGCGCGGCCGTCGTGTGTGTTTAACGTGTGCGATGTGCGATGTGCGAAGATTTCTTTTTTTTTTGCAAGATTAAGAACCGACATCCGATTCCGAGATGCGCTTGAGTGTCATACGACTTTATACTGTAACGAGCAACTAGACTAGTTAAGTTTAAATATTGAATACTTGAAGTACTTTTCTAATATTATAATTGAATAAATCTTAATAATATTAATGTGAAAGTTTGGATGTTTGTTACTCAATCACGCGATAATCCTATTCCAAGATGTGGGTGAGTTGAGTGTCACCTTATGTAGGTATGTTTGACTGTAATAAAATGTAAGGAGAACATACAAAAAAGTCGATTTAATAGATTGCATATTTTTTATGTTTATCAAATAACCGAAAATTATTAAAAAGTGCTTGAATTTAGTTTCTATGGCTATTTTTTAATATGTCCAATATTCAGAAACACAAGTTACTGCTAAAGCTTTTTTTGCAAGATTAGGAACTGATATCCGATTCCGAGATGCAGTTGAGTGACACGCGACTTTATACTGTTAAAGGGAAACAAGACTGTCTTTTTTTAAATATATCCGAGGTGCCAATATCATAATTTATTGATTTCTTATGATTAAATACGTGGCCATCGTGGGCGTGCGATGTGCAAAGATTTCTTTTTTTTGTAAAGTTAAGATTCCGACATCCGATTCATAGATGCAGTTGAGTTGAGTGTAGGATGTGCATCTTTATTGTGTACACTGTTATAAAATGTAGAAAAAAGTTAATATTTATACATAAAAATGGACTTAATAGAGTACATCATTTTTACCGATAAGTTTATCAAAAATGCTTGAAATTGGTTTCTATGTGTTATTTGTATTTTCATACCCAAGTTTGTAGATTAATTGCATTTGACGTGTGTAAAGATTATTTTTTACTTTACTACTTTATACTGTAATTAGGGTTACAATTATGTTAATTAATAGTATAATGTGTAAAGATTTCTTTTTTTCAAAAATAAGATCCCACATCCGACATCTGAGACGCGATTGAGCACCACACGTCTTTATGAGTTCTGGGAAAAATTAATATGAAATGCAGAATATTTTCCATACTTTAAAATGAAGCTCCAGATAAGATGCAGATATGTGTCACGATGCTTTATGTGTTAGTTATTATTTTTTAAGTATACTTATGATTTATTCCACAGATTTTAATATTAAAATTTTGATAGTTAGTGCCTACTGCCATACAAACATGAAATAGTTGGCCTACGAACAGAATACCGTGTCATCGTAACAAAGATTACTCGTCTATTTTTAAACTTAAGAATAACTTCAGTAACTGACGGACACTCCCGAATTTCGCAATGTTTTAGGAAGTAGATACTAATTATAACCTAAATATTACCTTTCATCACTGTAATAAAAACCTGGAGTGTCTGCGAGTTACTGAAAATTGACTTTTAACTTGCAAAATAAATTAGTAATTTTCGTTATAATGACAAGTTATTTCGTTCACTTGAAGACGTTATAAAGGAGCTATTTTTAAAATTTAACTTCTAATAAAGATTGTATGGGGAAATTAACTTATTGACTAAAACAATTTCCAAAGTTAATTCTATATATTTATAGCTCATCTTTTTTATACTAAAATAAATAAAATATAAAGCCATCCAAACATCTATAGATAATAAAAACCATAGAGCACACAATGCATAGAAAGAACAATTAGTACAACAATAAATTTATGATCTTACACATTTTTAATAAAGGCTCGCAATCACGGGCGGAGCGGGGGGTGCGGGGCGCGGGGCAGGAGCGCGGGCGGGGCGGAGCGTCATACGAGCAAGTTGGGTACAGTTGGTAACTGTGCGGTACACTCGCCAACAAAGCGGCTAATCATTCCGTATGTGCGTGGCCCCGTTTCCATTGTCTGCGTCGTGATTAAGAGGATTGTCTCATGCCTTCCTCCATATTAAAAAGCGTGTCTTCTCGATGCGATAGTCTACGATTCGCTCGACTCGCTCCGCTCGCTCGTGGACAGGGTTTCTAAAGATATAGGCTGAGGGCCGGAATTCATTTATATTAAAACAACCGCTTTTTACTAAGTGCACATGAATGTATAGTGTATACCTACATCATACATATAATAAAACAACATTTTTGTCTGTCTGTCACTCTGTCTGTTTGTTCTGGCTAATCGTAGAAACGGCTGGACCGAATTTGAACGGGACTTTCGCTAATATTGTACAGAATAATTAATCTCCTTTTACTTTAGAAAAAAAATGTTGAGTTCTGCGAAAGCATAATAAGCCTCAGCGAAGCAAGGGAATGAGCATAACTTCAGAACGACGGTATAAAAAAAACTGATAATAAAAAGTAACAATGGACTCATTTGCTCAATTGAGCTACGATTTAACAGACTAATATTTTTTTTTTTATTTTATGACAAAATTCCTCCTGTTTGTTCTAATTATATTTTGTGCAGAAGTTTAATATCTGTATGTAATTATTAACGAAAAAGTAAAAAAAAAAACACTTATTAATTCAGTAATATTTGTAACGATACGAATTTTACCTTAATCCCAATAAAATCAAAAACGGTATTAAAAAAAAATCTTAACTAAAACTGATGAAAACGGCACTAATCCGCGGACCGGATGCATCGGGATTGGCCTGCGGGCCCGAGTTTGGAGCCCCAGCTAGATAATGCGTAAAATGTGCCGCTGTGTGAAAGTTTCGCGGCGTTTTTTGTTTCTATTATGCCTTTTTTTCCGCTTTGCCTTTTTTAACGGCGATCTTGATAATGTGACGTCATGGATATTTTTGCTTTTTTTACGCGTAATGACTACCCTTTGCGGATGTGGACTGCAGGCTGTAGGCGGGTCTATTATCTATCACTAGTATTATTTGAATAATATGGCTTTGGAATTACTGTTTAGCTATTTGTTTTTGATTTTTCATTAAGAGTAAAGCTTTGGGGCTATGACGAGTTAGAATTGGGGGTCGATTACATTTTTGTGAAGTATGTGATCTAGTCAGGATAACGGTCTCTTTAATTTTTTTGGTGGTGTTTATACATTGAATTTTCAATAGTGAGTTTCAAAAATACACTGCACTAGATTTCAATTTTTTTTTTCGATACAAACCCGTTGCCCCTAATGGGATCTACAAAATAAAATGATACCGCGATGTAAGCGACTACAAACGCCATCTAGTTTACATCTAGGTAACTTTAATTAATCTTAACAGGTGGTATAAATTGTTTATAGATCAAATAAATTTGGGATCCTTTACCTTATATTTCTATATTAATCTACTGGTTCGATTTTAAAAACTCTTTGTGTTGGATAGTTCATATATCAAGGAAGGCTACAGGCTATAAAACAATACGCTACGACCCATAGGAGCGAAGAATCACGCGAATCAAGTCACGCGGTTCGGCTTTAAAATTAGACGTAATTATTCAGATTTTCTGTCTAATTTTTAGGGTTCCTTCACTCAAAATTAAAAACCTAATATCCTTTAACCTTGTCTATAGGTATACTAAAACCCAAAAAATAAATGGAAATAAATAACAAGCACTCATGAGAGTTCCCTAAAGTAATCAAAGGCCTAAAGTGTATTAACCCACAATGGGTTGTGGGTTATGGGCCAGTGAGCCTAACAGCCTCCTCACAGACAGTCAGAACAGACAAAGCCGTGAACTTTCCACGCGTTAAGATGACGAAGGAGATCAAAACTGTTACTATACTTCTCTACTCAAAATACCAATGTCTTTCTGTCTGTGTGTTGTGTCTTTTAAATTTGTACAGAACCCTCTTTATGAAAGTTCGACTCGCACTTGCCTCATTTCTTTTTAGTATAAGATTAATGTTTTCTTTTTCAATATTAATGTTTTGTTTCCCACGTTTATCTATGTAAAGATGAAAGTGATAAAGTAGTTATTAACAATAGGAGGGTCTCTGAGGGACGAGAGGACTTCACGAGGGAGAAAGAGAAAGTTAATAGGAAATCGATTTTTTATACTTTTACTAAGAAATCATCCGACTACTAACGGCCGAAATTAATTATCATGCTTAATCCAAAATTGATTCACCTTTATGTGTAAATTTCGAATCTTTTCTAATCTTTAATCCAAAATCTTTGGTATGACGAATCGGAAATAGATTCTAGATCAGAATTTTCTGGACAAAAAATTAAATTTAGAAATCATTTTCAATCGTTAGTTCATAGATTTCGAATTGAGATTGAATATTAATTTGGGCGAAGGTGAGTCTGAGGATTATCTCTCTTTCTCTGTCTCTCTTCTTTTACGTGAAATCCTGGTTTTTACTAATTTATTTCCATTATCCTTTCATTAATAAGAGAAGACAGAAAAAGTGCGATTTTTTTTAATAAAACTTAAAATATTTAAACACTCAAAAAAAATGTTTTTTTACTAAAATGATCGACCAGAGTTACTTCGTTTTTCTTTACTTGATCCGAATTATAATCACAATAATGATAACAACACACAAACAGATGGTAATGTCACAAATAAAAAAAGGGTTTCAAATGAACTTATGAAATGTGACTCATGTTTGTTTACATTTTAGGTCAAGTAAAGAAAAACTATAATTATTAAATTTATATTTTTCTCTGCATAGACAAAGTCAGGGTATAATTTAGTATCAAATTATATAAAGGATAACAGTAAGTGTCGAGTGATTGAGCGAGAAACATCAGGCACTTGAACTGAGATCTCTTATAAGAGGAAATCTTGAGGAATATTAAGATAAACGTCTACGGGGTAGGTAGGATTGCCATACCTCCATTTCTAAATTATAAAAAATAATAACTGTAGCTTTATTAGAATTTGAAAAACAACATTTTTTTTTTACATACTTTTTTATGTGTAATTATGTCAAATTTTGTATGTTTGGATGTTAGTTACTTAGCCACGCAAATGGCTTAACGGATTTGAATGAAACTTGGCACCCTGATAGTTTAAAACCTAGATTAACACATAGTCTACTTTTTATCCCGTTATTCCTGCTTGATGATGAAATATGATTACTTCTATAGCGCATGAATATCACTATTTACATATTTGTTGAAAAAATGCTGTTGTGCCCCGTGTGGAGCCGGGAAGGTGAACTAGTATATTATATATCTATTCTTTGGAGACGTACAGTCCTTTATAGCAGGTTTATCATCACCACAACCCTTCGATGGCTCACTGCAAAGCCGGGTCTCCTCAATAGAATGGGGAGGTGGTTAGGCCATCACGCTGGCCCAGTGCGGGTTGGTAAACTTAACACACCTTTTGAGAACTTTAGGGAACTCTCAGGAGAGCAGGTTTCCTCACGATGTTTTCCTTCACCGTTAAAGCAAGGGATATTTAATTTCTTCAAAACAAAACATCAAGTCTTAGCCACTACCCTATCACTGCCACTAGCATATAGCAAATAGCAGGGTACTCTTATAAGTAGATCTAAAAATTACAAGTTCAATAACAACTTATATCGGAATATATCTTTTATTTTTTAATTTCCAGTCTTTAATGTAGACAAATAAAGCGTTAACCCTACCGCTACCGTCTTGCCCTCATTACTCAAGACGGCGACTCAACAAACACTTGATAATCGTCTAAACGACTACTCCTATTGTATGAGGGCAAATCATGGGAATGGAAACACGTTTACACAGATTTATTTTACTAATAATATATTCTGTATCGAAAAATGCACACAATTTGATAGTTTTTTTTTATAAATTGCTAAGAATTTGTCATAAATTGCTTAGAATCAGGTATATCCAGAGGTAGATCTAGTTAGACTGTGGCTCAGAGGCTCCATCAATACAAATAAATAAAAATGGTGTCTGTTTGTAACTTAAAAATAACTTTTTACTAAATGTATTTGTAAGTATACACAGTACATGTACGGGACTTTCATTGTCAGATAGTTGGAGTCATAGGGACTTAGGCTACTTTTATTTTAGAGTAGTATATATATAACCAAATAAACACGCTTTAGTCCTTCTTCTCAAGCTTAAATGAAAAAAGACGATAATTTTTAGTCATATTTCTAAAAAAAGAGATGTGCAAAAAATACACGGCAACCACACAAGGTTATATTACTATTCGTCCTTGTATAGAACTGACTAAAATATTAAAATAAATTTTATTATTAAAAAAGTAAAACAATATTTAAAAAATGGATGGTTAAAGAGAAAATAAATCAATTATTATAATATGAAAGAATACAACGCATACAACTCGTGTCGAAGTAATCAGTGTCCATGTCGTGTAAATTCCCGAAAGGCGATAAACAAATGATTTATTATAATTTTTAACTGCTATTAAAAAGAAATATTTAATATTCGTATACACGAGGACCAGTCAAGTGCGAGTCGGACTTCCGCATTGAGATTGTACAATTTGTTTTCTAACTGCAAGAATTCTTTTAGTAATGGCGGACCCACACGACTTCATTCGCGTTGTGCTCCGCTCCTATGAATCTTCCTCGATAAATGAACTGTCCAACACAAAAAGAACAAACAAACAAACAAGAAAACTCTTCAGCTTTATAATATTAGTATAGATTAAATTAAAAATCTTCATACTGTATGGAAAGTATACTAAATCTTTTGATTCCATTCACTTAGAAGTTTGATTTTTTCGCAACTCAAAGGAAATTATGACCTAAGTTGATTTGATATTATTATTGATATCGACGTCTACTTGATATCTGATTCCAAAGAGTATAACAGTGCTAAGAGTATGGAAGATATATTGCTCAGTAACACTTAATTTACTTAAAGTCGGGCGGCACTTTGGACTTGTGACCACGGTGTTGGGTTAGAAGGATCCTTTCGCTATAATATAACTAACATTAACCCTATGATATTAGTTCAATACACTCACTAAGAGAAACCACCTGCGTTACTGACTCTAATCTGTTATACCACTGCCTAAACGCGGGTTTACTTGAGATAATATAAAAGTTTAAAAATCCGCTAATTTATACATGAGATAATGATCATAAAAAGTTCCTATCCCATGTTGAGGCACGGAACCCTAAAAAATCACAGATCACATTAAACATATTCTAAATAACTTGATTAATTAATTAATTAACAAAGTAGATATTATAGTCATTAAGCAGGAGAGTAATTTATTCAAAACGAACCGATTAAGAAAGTAGAAGTTGTTTAACACATTTTAAATCGTTAAACAACTGCAAAAGGGAAACAAATAAACCGCAAAGCGTGAACCCTAACGTCTTACCCTCGTCTCAAGACGGCATGTAAATACTCGTAATGGTTTGGTATTGGTTATATTGTATAAGCGATAGCGGAGAAATATTGTGAGAATGATATTTAAGAAGCTGTTTGAAATTTGTATTAGTGTTGGAAAGTTTTTATTGCTACAGAAGTTTCCAGTAATTTAATTCAAAATTTACAATACGTTTACTTTGTATTGGATAATGATGTGATCATAAAAAGTAGGTTGCTGTCATATTGTTTATTAAATTCATGATATTACTATATAGGTACCATATATGGCATACCCTTTATATAAGTTAATTTTACTTTTTAAATTTTTTATTCCTTTTTACTTATGTTTTCTCACACTGGGCACGTGGAGAAAAGAAGGATTTGACAATTTAATTATGATGCCGACAACACCGTTTCAAATTAACGTTGGTAGCATTGCTACATTCTAATTGGTGACAGTCATGACAGAAATCATTATTATTACTCACATCACGAGTAATTCTGGATCTCGGAGTTTAAAAGATAACCACCAGGAGTAATCTTTATGTTTGGATGTTTGGGTATTTGGATGTTTGTTACTCAATAACGCGATAATGGCTAAACTAAAATCAATGAATTTTGGTACACAGATACTTCACAACCTGGATTAATAGATAGGTTACTACTGTTTGTCTCGGAAATATGCAGAGTTGCGGTAGGATAATGATAAAATATATTTATTGCCGTAAACGCGTAAATATTCTTATGTAGCACAAATATGTCGATAATTAAATCTTTATTGATAAACTGAACCCGATGGTAAACTGAACCCGTGTGAGTCCGAGGGGGGTCGACTTGTAGACCATATTTTTTTCTTTAATTAATATAATACAATTACGATTTCATGTAGTAGTAAAAATATAATTTAATAGCCTTTCTAAGAATAATATGACCGCACCATAAACCTTAAATAGCTGTGTTTGTTCAAGAACGTCGAGCTCATTCGGTGCTCCTTTAATGTTAAGGGCGAAATAAAGCAGAATATTTTATTTTATTGAGGTAGTTTACAATAAAATTATTAAGTTAGAAATTCTGCAGTGCAGGCGAGATTTTTAGCAATCTAAAAGATATCTTTAAACATGCTCCTGATCGAAGATAGGTATCTCGATAATTCAAAGCACTCGTTCAACTGTTTGTTTACTATAAGGATCAAATAAAGTTAAATGGACGATATACGTTATTTTTGTCCTTGATTTATAAAAAATATCGTACACGTACAGAATTAAACAAAAAAATGCATTCGATAGATTTACCATTTAATTGAAACACGATGGTTCTATAGATAAACCTTTTTTATAAAAATCGATTTAAAAGTCGACAACTAAAACTGCGAGCAAAGGGTTAAATAAAAAGTTTCGGAAGTTATTTAAGTAAACAAAAATTGTACAAACAAAAAAAAGCAAACACGCAAAAGCTGTTTAATCTGTGTAGATAAAACACCTTGACTCCGCATCTTTTTTGCGATAGAAAAAAAAGTAGATTTGGGATGCATACATATGTCAGAGCGCGTGCGCTTCAGCGTACACCTTTCGTGACATTTGCAAATGCATTTTATTTTGGGTATAGTGAAATGGTATCTTTGAGAAAAAAATATTAGTTAGCATTTTAGGGTTAACATTTTATTTTTACACCGTCATTTGTCTTTATTCAAAATTGCAATTATGCATTTCTATAGATGCAAGAAAATCTTCATAAAACAACTTTGTTGTGTTATTTAAGTATTTAGATTTAAGTGACTTAACTCAAAATTTCAATTTGTAGCTAAATTGACTAGAAAATTTTCAAAAAATATTTTTAAATATTTGAGTAAGATTATTTTTTATGTATGAAGTATTATACATATAGTATTATATACACTATTTATTTTAAAAAAAAATTGACCAAAAACTAATTTTGAGTTAGATCACTTTATTAAAAAGGTGAGCTTTTGTGTAGTTTTGTGTTATGCTTGCATGTATGATATTTGTATTCTTTTAAGATGCAAAATAATTCAAAAAACTATTTTTAAATCAAATTTGAAAGCAAAATATGTGTGTAATAATATTTAACAGGTACGCAGGTTTTCAATGATTTCAACAAAATGAAAAAATTATAAAAAAAATAAACTAAACATAATGTGTTAAATTAATTATGAATTATGAAAAAAATAGGAGTTCCCGCGGGTTTTATATATAAACAGATTAATATATTTTTAGCAACAAAATGTTGCAAATTAAATATTTTTTATGAGAACTATAAGTGGTAAATTGCACCCATGCGAAGCCGGGGCGGGTTAACTAGTATGTAATATAGTAACGAGTCTAACAACGAGTTTAATAACAACATTAAAATCTTTCCTCCTCCCAGTTTTAAGTAAATATCCTCCATCAACATGCTCATATTTCAGAGGTTTTTAATTTTATTGATATGGCAAACAGGAACACGTTGCGGGCACTCCAGAGGGCGATGAACTTTATTTTTTTCTGACGATTTATTCGTTATCTGTTCTTGTTTGGACACTTTGTATTGATATGGCTTTATTTTTATTTCTTTTTAAATGTTAACGTCCGTTATTTTTGTTTAGGTGTAACTTTCAAAATAACGCTGAAAGCTTTTTGTCTGTGTCGGTTTTTAGTTTAACTTGTTAGTTTTTGACACCTGAAAAATATCATTCAAATATATGATCCCTATCAGCTGAAATCTATACTAATACTAGTCAGCCCGCCCCGGCTTCGCTCGGGTGCAATTTGACACGTTCTTATCAAAGATTCATCAAAAATCTTTTAATTTTCTACATACTGTTCCAAGATAAAGATATTTCGGCGCTTACGACGGTAAATATATTTTAACGTTATCCCACGGGAACTCTAATTTTTTCCAGGACAAAAACTATCCTATTTTCTAAATTAGCCTATTAGATGATTGTATGCCGATTTTATACAAATTGGTCAAGCCGTTATAGCGTGATGTGCGTACAAAGTCTTATAAGAAGTTTTGTCTGACATGACATGTAGATCTACAGCACATATTTAATTTTTTTTTCTTTAAATTTGTTCAATTTAAGGCATCAGAAAATGTATTAATTGTTTCTCACATGGTTTCCCTAATGGATGTACCGTACGAATAAATCTTTGGCAGAGTTGGAGAATCAATTACAAGTTTGGCGGGAACACCATCTTGTCAATGGCGGCAACTTGCTTGCGGTTTGTTGGTATGTGGCTAATCTAACTTTAGAGTTAAATCTTGAAGTATTTCACACGCATGACACGAAGATAATCACGTAAGGAAAAAGCGTTATACCTCCCTCTACAAGAGATATGCGGTTTGGGTATCATTTTCAAGTTTTTTAACACTTATATGAGACAAATAAAAATGTAAATCTGTTTTTATTCTATGTTTGTAGATGAATTATATAAAAAATTACTACACGAAATTAGATGTAGTTTTTAAATGTGTGATGCTTCGTTCCTATGAGTCTTAGCCTTAATATTTTATAGCCTTCCTCGATAAATGTACTATCAAACAGTAAAAGATTTTTTTCGATTCGAATCAGTAGTTTCTGTGATTAGTGCGTTCAAACAAACAAACTATTTGGCTTTATAATATTATAGTAATTATAGATATCAAAAATATCAACATACATGATATCATTCATGTCATTGTCTGATTAAATCCAAAAAAATTGTTTGAAGGGCATTTAAGATTTATAAATATAGTTGTGAGGAGTTTTCTTATTAGAATATAAAAAGACATGGAACTGTATGAAGCGAACTAACAGCCAAAATGTAAATGAGTACTAAAACCGCAAAAGAAGGCATTATTCTTAAACAATTTCCACCGAAAATGTAATTAACAATTACGTTTAACTTGAAGCGACCACTTAGCTCGGTTCTAAAGAGAATCGCAATTTCAAATTACCTTTGAAAGTCTTGCAGACGGAGCCGGCACGCGCACGCATTTAAAAAAAATACAAAACAATAAACACCATTAAACGTGAACAAAAGGAGTGAAAGGCAAGTCAGGGAACAATTAAAACAAGAAATAATAAGGAGTTGTAATAATAAGTATTATAGAGAGACAGGGGAGCGCACCTGGCCACGCGACCAGCGCCCCTCAAGCTTCTGCCGACTATTATTTATTCTACAGACCTACAGTTTTGGTAATTTTGGGATTTATGCATGTAAGAATTTTATAAAATATTGTATGCAATATCTGTATTCATAAATACTTATTTAACAATACTAGGTAGTCCTTTAAAGCTCAATTAATGCTAGCCAGTCTTGTTATTGTGAAGCATATCGGTAAAAAACATTTTTCTTATTCAAATATAATTTATATACAAGATTTTGTATCTATAGATACCGAAACAATTTTTAAAAATATTTTAAAATAACTAAATATATTTATTTATAGCACAATTTGTGCTAACCAGATGAGCAAGAAGAAATAAAATAATTTTTTAACAACTATGTTATCAAATACAATTAATACATGCATTAGGATGAAACAATAGGTATTTCATAAAATAATTGCTTGTAAGTCCGTATGTTTGTTTCGAGTAATCTCTGATTAACCGATTTAAAATTTCTCTGGCAGATATTTTAGATAAAAAAGTTGTGTTCCCGGACACATAATGCACCTCAGCGTAGCGACAACAGTTCGGCGGTTTCTTAATATAAATGTTTATACGTAAACACAACAATTTAAATGTCTAATTAAATATCTAAAGCTTAGTTTATCCCATCCAGTTAATTTCTAACCCAGATAATTTAACATAGAGGGTATTAAATCTTTGAATAATACATTTTCTTCATAACTAATAATAATATTATGTATTGTCATAAACGCGTGTAAGTTCAACCCCATTCCGAGCATTCCTGCATAATAAGAACCCCACGCGTACCGCCATCTGTCTTTGCTCGCAGCGACACCTGGTCAACTTGACTGTCAAGAATTGAAATTAACATTTTAATGTAAGATATTTAAAATAAGTTATTAATTATACTTTGATGTGGTAATATTATAAATATAAAAGTTTGTATGTTTAGGTGTTTGTCATTCAATGAAGTGAAAACGGCTGAATGGATATAAATGAAATTTTGGGACACTGATACTTTAAAACTCTGAAGAATTCAGAGCTCCTGTGGGATAATGATAAAACATACTGTCGTAGCGCTTCAATATTTTTATTTAGTGACAGTATATTGAAAATTAGTTATTTTATCTAAATATAAAAATATTATGACAAAAATATTTTTTTAAAATGTTTAATAAATGGAGATTCTGTTCATAAATAGTAATTGAATAAAACTGTTGTCTGTTCTGGTTCAAAACAGTTTTAACGCAACTAACATTTGTAATTTTAATAATATAGAGGTAGTATTAATTATGAGGCTGACAACACTGATTTGAGTGAGGTGCAAAATGTCATCCGATAATCGGTACCACCACAAAGATAAAAACTAACCAAATAAATACGCCGCCACAGGTAAGGGAGTATATATATCTCTTGCTACACATCACTGTTCATATCTAGTGGAAACGCAGCCTAGTCATAATTATT
>JAOPUB010000019.1:2797840-2810309 GCA_027564055.1 Neptis clinioides
GACGTCGGATACCTTCGTTACATGCATAATATATATGAATAGTGCACAAAGTACTTTTGCTTTCTTTGATCTTTAATATAGATTGTAATCCAACTGCTTTCTTCTTTATAAAAAAAAATTATACCGCTCGATGTCAACGCTCTTGGATTATTATCAAAACCTTTAAGTAATATATTTGCAATTATATCCATTCACAATTCGATATGTTAATATTATGTTGTTTTACAGTTATATTTACTGGACAAATACAAACATAACAAAACCTACAATCGAGAGAGCACGGTTCGATGGTAGTGAAAGGAAAATTATTGTTGACACTGATATCCACATGCCGGTCAGCATCGCAATCGATCAGCGCACAAGGCGACTGTACTGGGCCGACGACAAAGAAGGCATTCACTACTCGATTGAATCCTCAGATTTAGACGGACATGACAGAAAGAAAATGTTAATTGGCACGTATCATCAACCAAACTCTTTGAGTGTCTCGAAAGATAACATTTACTGGGTAGATTGGGGATTTAAATCTATATGGAAATTGTCTAAAAATGCCCCTCTAGGTTCTGAACCCGAAGAATTCATCGCTTTTTCTAATGAAGTTCCATTCGGAATTGTGGCGAATTATAAAATATCAGATCAAACTGAAGACGTGACAGAATGCAAAGCGTTGGCCAAACTATCTGAAAGTAAAACTTCAATAAATGATACGATAAATATACCAAAGGATGTCGGTTTGTTTTGTTTACATGGCGTAAAGACCAGTATATCAACATGCAAATGTTCCCCGGGATACATTGGCGACCGGTGCGAGATCTCAGTTTGCCAAAACTTTTGTTTAAATGGCGACTGCAGTGCCACTGATGAAGGTCAACCCAAGTGCAAGTAAGTATAATTAAATTTAAATTCAATTAGGATGTAAGTTAATTATTTATTTTTTATTAAAAAACCTTATTGGTTACAGATGCAAAAGCGGTTTCACAGGTTTGAGATGTGAGACAAACATTTGCTTTGGTCAGTGTTTAAACAATGGAGAGTGTTTTCTGAGCAAAGATGACAAGCCTATTTGTAAATGTCCAGCTGACTTTGAAGGAAACCGATGTGAAATTAGAAAAGTTGAAGTGACAACCACAACGGCGCCAAGTATAGAGCCCTGCAAGTAAGTTGTAGGCCAGTACCATAAGTCATAATCAATAGCATATTATATAATAAATTATTTAACTGAAAAAATTGATAATTATTAGTTAGGTATATCCAAGAGAATCTTACTAATATTATAAATGTAAAAGTTTGTATGTTTGAATATTTTGATATTTGACAACGACATATTTTGACATATTTTGATATTTGATATTTGACAGCGACAACGGCTGAATTGATTTTAAGGAAATTTGTCACTTCCTTTAACGTAAAAATCTTTTTAGTTTGTAATTTTATGTATAAAGTTGTCAGTTTTACTAGAGGTTTATACTTTCGGTTGTTCAGTAATAATAAATTTTCAGTTGCACAAAAGAAAATACAACTATCAACACATTAACGAAGGATATAAATGATTTATACGTGGACGCAAGTTGTGCTACAGGATGGGACTCAGTGCGGGATCCCATTTTGATGGCGTTGGGGGTACTGTGTGGGTTGCTGTGTCTTATCTGTGCTATGCTCGTCACTAAGATTATGTATTTGAAGAGACGCCCAAGGTGAGATTTACGGGTATTTTACATTTGTGTTTGACTGGAGTGTGCATGTGTTTGTCTGTGTGAGATGTTTTGTACATTTGTAAAAACTATGAAATTCACTAAAACATTAAAATTATACTTTAAACGAAATGTTTTAAAATGTAAGTAATTTTATTGATAGAAATGTGTAACTTGTTAATCGTATGTGTTACATTATCTATCAAATAATTAGTTACCGGTTTATAATAATATGCAAACTACCTATTATTGACGAAATTATTGTTATTTATTAGTACTGTTTATTGTAGAAATTTTGATAAATTTTATCTTGATATATAGACATTAGTTTTCTGTAGTCCTATTTAAAAGCAGTCGATTGACATTAATAGTCGATATTTCTTATTAAATTGCCTAATTAAAAAAAATATTCTATCCATAAATTTTAATATATTTCAATTAACGATAACGATAATCTTTTAGTTTATCTTATTATATTGTTAACCAATTGTTGTTAAAACAATTAAATCAGGAATATTAATAAAATATTGTATATTTATCATTGTATCACGTAAACTCAGGGTCAAGTACGACGTCATCCATTTTAATCCAATTAAAAATATACATAAATTTAATTAAATTGTAATATATCATGTTATTGTCGATGACAAGACAATGTCGTGATACCTACATAAAAAAATATTATAATACTTTAAATGATGACCTTTACAGTTTTAAATCAAACGAAAATGGATATTGTCATTCTAAGGCTTGCGTTTCCACCAGAGATGTGCGAGAGATGTGTTCATTAAACACTTTTAGCGAGAAGGTAAATAAATTATCCTCATGGCTCTTAACAAACACATCTCTCACTGTACATCCTCGTTTATCTCTAGTTTAATCGCAAGCTTAGAATTTCATATATCCACTGAGCTATCAGGGTCTACTTTATAAGGCTTTTCTTAAGAAAAGGAGGAGGAAAAATCTTGGGTAATCTATACTTTTCATATTCATACTGTATCCATCATTTAATAATTTCTTTTTTAGAATAAAGAAGCGTATAATTGTTAATAAGAACGTAACGCCGCTGACAGCACGACCGGACCAATGCGAGATCACCATAGAAAACTGCTGCAATATGAACATCTGTGAAACTGTAAGTTATTTCATATTTCTTCCTCACTTATGAAATTATTTGTCACGTTTTACCTTTTTAATCATAATCATAAATAAATAACCTTTTTTTGATTTAATTTTATGATTTTTTTAATAACTAACTTAGTAGTAATTTAACGATTTGTTTTTTTTTAATGCACAAGAGTTCTTTGCTGTCTGCAAAATTATTAATTGTGAAAATTCATTTAAAATCTTTTACCCATTTAAAAAAAAAATATGCGATCAAAAAAGAAAAAAATATTTTTTCTTGTTATTAACAATTTCATCCATAATTTCTATGGAATTATTATTATCTATGTCGTATTTACCGTGAATGAGAAGCGTGAACAACTCTTTTATTCTCTATATTTTTTTAATTAATATTTTCATTTAGAGTTATAAAAATGTATGGAAATGGTTCTTATAATAGCGTGTTGACCACTAACCTTGCTACAGATAGACAATTGTAATTATAGGCGTTGTTATTACTGAAAAATTCCTCTTACATTTACAAAGGCAAATACGAGAATCAGATCAACAGGTCAAGTGCAATGGTGCTGACATTCGCGATAGTGAGAAGCATTTTTATCTATACAGTACAGTAGAATTTGTTTGTTTGTATGCACTATTTATTATAGTACTAGTCGACCCGCACCAGATTAGCGCGGCTGCATTTTACCACGTATAATACTTAGATTTAACAAAAAACATTTAATTCTCAATATATTGCGGCTAAATAAAAATATTCAGGCGTTCATTGCAGTAAACATATTTTATTATAAACCCGCGGGAACTTTTCCGGGATAAAAATTAGCCTATATGTTAATCCAAATTATAAACTATCTGTGTGCCAAATTTCATTGGAATCTTTTAAGCCGTTGTCGCATGTTTGAATCCAAACATAATAACTCTCGCATTTATAGTACGAGTATTAGTAGGTAATATGAAAATTATACATACAACTTCTTTTTTTTTTAGATCTAAAACGTAATATTATAATATCTATTATGTATCTAAACTATTCATGTGTGTCTCTTTTGTATTGTAATTTTTGTAATTTTTATTACTATATAATTTTATAATTATATAATTTTATATCTATATATAATTTTATAATTGTAATTTTTATGGTATTCCCATAAATAATGCCATAATTCTTTAGATAGTGTTAATTTATTAACACTTCCGCCATGCATTTTTTTTGCTGATCTACAAATTAAGACAAAAAGTTTAAACCTTATTTTGGTCGAATAATCGTAATAGTAGTAGTATTCGTAGTATCAGCAGCATTCATTGATAATGCACAGTTAAATAATATATTATAGTAAGATACATTTTATAAAAACATTGAAAAATTATTACTCGCTTGAAGGTCAACTACATTATTTGAAGATTACGTTGTATTATGACAGAATAAACACTGCAAAAATAAAACGTTAAATTTTAATGCCTTGTGACTTATTATATTCGAACACTATAAATATTTATTATTTCAATAAATATTCAGACTTATATATTATGTAGTATGCTAGTCGACAGATGTATAATGCTCAGATTTAAAAGAAAAAGCATTTAATTTTTAATATATTGTTGCCAAATATTTTTTTAAAACTTACAAAAGTAAACCTATTTTATTGTTCTGAAAACTCAAAAATTAATTCTGGGATAAAAAGTAGCCTATATATCAATCCTGGTTATGAAGCATCTACGTGTCGAATTTGTGATTGAGTAACAAACATAAAAACTTTCATATTTATGATAATATGAGTAAGATATTAAAGTATATAAATAAATTAATCAATTAATAAAATATAATCTAAGAGGAAAATGATAATCAAATGTATCCTAGGGTAAGTACAAGTTATGTGATATATACTTGAACTTAAAGATAATAGGTCACTTTAAAGAAACTAAACAAATGAGTAATTTTATACTTACTATTATTATCATTATAATTCGCAAAGGTATTGTTTACGTCAACATCATAATTTAATCATTAATAAAAAAAAATTAAATAGTCATCATATTTTATTAACATGACAAAGGTCTTTTTTATGCAAACAATGTAGCAAACTGTTGTACTTGTAAAAAAAAATAATAACAAAATATTTTTTTATCATTATTGAGGCAAATTTTTTTTATTTAGTGTTTTATAATTTTTTTAGAATAATTTTTTTTTATCAAATTTGAAATGATCTAGAATTTCCATAGTGAACATTTTTTAATTGGCAACATATTTCATTCATCATCATTTTTTAATTGTATATAAATTAATCTGTTTTGCGCTGCGTAATTTCATGATTTAATTTTAAATTGTGTATAGTGGCAATTTACATCTTATTAAAACTCAAAATAATAAAAAGATTTCATGTTTTCAACTTTAAATCTCATGGCCAAGGTCGGAAGGAAGTTACAATCGCAAACATAATAAAATATTAATACAGCTTTAACTATAACAAACACTTGTATTTTTTTTATTTCACGTTCATAGTAGTTGTACCTGTAAGGAAACAACATTACAATGTATTATGTTAGAATTGTTCGATAACATTATTGTAGTTCCGCTATCGATATCGTGTAGGAAGCGATTGTCAGCAGATTAGAAATTGACAATTTATTGTATACACACACAGACGAAAAGACATATGTAACTTAAAATAGCAAATACTAGAAGTATAATAGAACAAGTCATCATTACAGATACTTATCGATACAGGTAGAGATATCATTAAGACCGACAGCTTAATTGTTATCAATATACATCGGTATTTTAATTGTGTAAACGATAATGCTTTCTGGTACATCCCTAGCTGCTGTCAACTGTCAGTCTGAGATTTGAAGATGACAGATTATAAATAAATCTGTATTTCTCGGAATTTAGATGCCTCCTAAAATTAGCATATTTCATGAAATTTAATTAATATTATTTCCATATTAATACCACATACTTTGATTACTATTACTTTATTGAGTTCAATTAAAACATCCCATTATATTATTACTATTCGAGCCGCCCCGGGGTGCAATTTATCACGTAAAATATTTAGATTTTACGTGAACAGTTAATTTTCAAAATATCGTTGCAAAATAAAAATATTTAGAGGTTTACGACGGTAAACATATTTGATCGTTATCCCGCGGGAACTCTTAATTTTTCTGGGATAAAAAGTAGCGTATATGTCCATAATCCAAGTTATAAAGTATATGTGTGCGAAATTTCATTGAAATTAGTTTAACTGTTGTCGCGTGATAGATTACACATCCTAACATCTAAGCATACAAACTTTAACATAGTAAATTCCCATGGAACACAATATAGCCAGACCTATTGCAAAAATGATTCTAATAATCTGATAACTGTTAATAAAATATTGATTTGTAATTAAATAGATTATCGTTTAACATCTACAGGTAAATAGGCTTGAAAAAGCTGTCAACGAAGATTCCAACTTAATCGAGCACTAATAGCAAGGTTCTTTTTCAATCGTATCACAACGCTTACAGCATGATATATCACGCTTACTTCATCACAATCATCTACCAGAAGTATAAAAAAAATATCTTTGTATTTAAAATAATTCAAAAACATAAAAAATATGTATGCTAGATGATTGTGATTAAATGCACATTACTAACACAGAAGCAAAGTGTTTAAAAAAGTAGAAATAGTTGTGCTTAAAGTTACTAAAATTATAAGTTAAATTAATATTTTTCTAAGGCAAAGGTTCCCAAATTTAACCCATAGAAGTCATAGACCAATTAATATGTTATTCGCTTGTAGAAACAAAGAAAAAGAATTTATCTATATATAAATGTACAAGGAAACTATAACGGGATTACGAATATTAAATACACTACCTGGTGGACCTTAGAGCCATTTTACAACATTAGGTACGTTGTAAAATGGGCCCATAATAATTTTTTTTTAAATATGGATAGTGTAAACATTCGTCCCATTTGAATTGGACGGTCCGTTATTTCTGTTCCGCTGTCTTAAATATAAAATTATCTGCTAAATTATTTAAAGGAAGATTATGATTGTTATTGAAATGAAATTAAGTGTTAACAATTTTCAAAAATATTGCTTCTTAAAGTTTAGATCAAAAACTGTTAAAATTAGCTTTTTCCAAAAAAAAATTAGGAAAAAATTGTCCCTGAAGTTGCCATCAGTGATTATTTGTTATTGTAAGACTATTTTCAGAAGTCTGAAAGCCCCGCCTTATTAAGACCACACTGTTCTCTTGTTACATATTTTTGATATCAGTATGTCTGTTTGTTCCAGCCCTGCTTCGAACCCAGAAACGCGATACGGCCTACTCTAATGGACGCCAAGCCCGGAAAGGAAGAGAAGAGAAACTTAATAGCAAACATGGAACAAGACGATATATACTAATGTAATGGTGATGAGCCCAAAGGTCATTGTGATATTCGATGTAGGACAGCCAATTTTTGGTTTATGTTGATATGAGAGGATATTTTTCGACAGATCATTGCATATGGCTATTACAAATCGAACACATACGTATACATTGTATGTTGAGTTCTATCTCCAAACTACAAAGTTATAATAAATACGTTATATTTTCGCTTGTTTCTGATGAAAGAAGTTAAAATTCGGGTTCTGTACTAATCAGACACTATTCTTGACAAAAATAATCTTTGCTCTTCCATTTAAGTATAAATTGTGTAATTTAAAAAAGAATAACCGACTGATTTATATATATATATATTCTCTCTCAAATTTTTGAAACTAAGTATTTTTGGGAATTTAACTCGTAAGGTAAAGGTTAAAGTGGATATAATAGGCGTTATGGCAACCGAGCGTTACGGAGTTAGAATGCAACATTCAATGTGTTAGTATTTGCTATTCGCCGGCAATATGCTTTGACTCTAAAAGAAAACTTGATTTCTAAAGCTAAAAGTCCAAGAGTTAGTAATAAGCATTATCCTAAGGTTGTTTGGTTTACGACACCACCATCACACGGTGCCTTTTCACGTTATTTGGCTATTTACTTAACTTTGTTTTGAGAATACGATTGTACGCATATTGTGTATCTAACTGCCATTTTAAGAATTCCTTACCTATCAATATGGCGTTGTACCAAATTCTATGGTTGTTTAAAAGTATCCATTAGGAGCATTTATATTTAAACATTAATTTATAACTAATCACCAGTGATTGTGACAAATTTATTTATGAATCAAAAAATCAAAATTATTTTAATTGTTTCTGAAGGATAGACGATTCTTTGTAGAAAAGTCGATCATTGAATCAATCTGTGGCATCGTACTGCCTAAGATAATTGACCAATTCTGATGAAGTTTTATTTATTAGAAAGGTAATTTAATCGAGATGGTTTTTAGTTATAATTAGTCAGCCGTTTGAAGACTATCAGACCTGCGTGATAATACACTACCCTTTTTCTCTCTTCTTTCATTACTATCAGTCATGGATAGTGCTTATTCGAATTAAATAAAAAATTATACTGAAACTATAACCAGTGTAATATTATTCATATTAAAACTGTAATTTTTTCGTCGATGATCTAGGTTAAAAGCAAGATTGATTCAATGTATCAATAAATGTCAAATCTAACTAACCGATGATAAAAAATCAATCCATAATCGTTTGATTATGGATTGAGATATGATAGGGACTCACTATTACATATCGCCATCCTATTTAAGTACTTACTATGACGATGAATAATAATTCTACTTAATTTTTTTCTCTTTCCGATTAAACAGATAAATATCTAGACAATAATTATACTATAATGTAATTTATCCAGTCCACTATAACCATGAATTTTACCTGTTATGAATTTCACGGAATTGACTGGAGACATTGACATTGAAATTTCCAAGAAACTTTTGCGTGCTTATAATAGTACTTAATTATTTCAATACTAAAGATTTTTTTTTATTTTTTTATAATTTTGTTTATATAGTTTATGTATTAAGTGTTGAATCGAGATCAGGGATTCCCGAAGGGATATTGTTTACCGAATTTTGAAATCTTAAGGTTTTTATTAAAAACGAACGAAAATTAATAAATTTAAGTAGGTAAACATTAGTTTACCTACTTAAATTAATTTGCGTTATTTTAATTATTGAATTTTATGTATATTCAAGTTTATTTGCTTACCAAAAAAATGTATAGTTAATGTCAATTTGAAAAAAAACTGAAAAAAAATGAAATCTATAGAAAATTGAAGTTTGAATTTTTTAAATCCGTTATTCAAAACATTAGATTGAGTGTGAAAAAACAATTCCAAATTTAAATTTAAAATTTTTGAATTTATTTTCAATCTGTAATCCGAAGATTTTGGATTGAGATGATTATTTTTTTTTTAAGGCATGAAGGTCTGACGTAGGTATCAGATGCTTACAATAGGCATGCGTGAACTCTTTTTTATAAGTCAGTGATTCTCAAAGTTATCTATTTTGATCTATAGATGTCGAACTAGGGGTTCACTTACAAGAAAACAGAATTAAGAATCAATCTATCAATTAACCTTAAAATTTTCATACAAAAGTTGTCTAGATTTCTTTTTCACTTTTTTAATCGCTATGCTATTGTATGTTCTAATTCATCATCTGTCCTGCTCACTTTTTTTATTCAAATAAGACCTGATACCTAGTACCTAACCTTATGGTCAAAATTATAGAACCACTGGTTACTTTAAAACACCTCTTTATTTTAGGGATTTATTCAAAACTAGTCCACACTGGTTAGGCATGCATGCAATTTATCACGTACTAACCAACCCGCGCGATCATCCCAGCAAAACTCCACTCCTATGAGTCGCAGCGTGATGTAATATAGCCTAAATCCTTTCTCGATAAATGGACTATCCAACACAAAAAGAACTTGTCAATTCGAGCCAGTACTTCCTGAGATTAGCACGTTCAAACACACTAACAAACAAACGAAGAGTTTTTTTGTTCTCTTGTTTGTTGTGTGTGTGATTCCGAATATTTATTATCCTACAGGAGAGTATCAAACATACAAACTTTCACATTTATAATAGGTGTTAGTAAGAATGTTAGTGTAGGAAGTACAATGAGAAAGGGGATCGATCTGCAAGCGGGACAAAAACTTTGGCAACCTCTGTTCTAAACCGATTCAAGGACCGAGCTCATTCAGCCTTAGCGCTTAAAAAGATGCAGTTTAAGTAATGATTCTACATGGAGTTTCTAGAAAATGAGGTTGCAGCTTTTAATTTCGTTAGTGGGTTATTGTTTGCGTAAACCTAGCCGGGTTCAATTTATCTTAGTGCATAGGTATCTGACTTCTTTTCTTTCGCGTTTTACTTCAGTTTGTGGCCTATTTTGTGCAGGCAATTCAATCTACTTAATCTTTCCCTTTTATTAAGGCTGGTTTTGTTTGGCTAGACTAGTGGATGTTAATGCGACAAGCTTCCTTTTGTGACTTTTCACAAAACATTGTCCTATCCTATCCAACTAATATTATAAATGCGAAAGTTTGTGAGGATGGATAGATTTTGATGAAACGTTACAGTAATATAGCTTATACATCAGAATAACACTTAGGTTACAATTTATGAATAGTTTTTGTAACATAACAATAAGTTTAGAATTACTGCTACCGTACGACAATTATTTTATAAACAAACAATCGGAATAAATTATAGCACAGATAGCTATAGTATTAGATGAAATGTTTAAATAAATTAATCATTAGATATGTCATTAATGAACTTACAAAGTTGCTTTCTACTGTTTGGACGCTTAGATCTTTTAAAGTGGGTAACTGATATTGATGGGGTTTTTACTAATAGATAGAGTGATTCAAGAAGAAGGTTTATATGTATAATACATGTGCATTTTAGTGGATAAAGTGTGTGAAATCGGGGTGCGTTGATAGTTGGCAATAGATTAAACAAATTGGCAACACTATTATAATCATAATTAGATAATATTGTGTTTAAGCTCTTAGCACAGTGCCATCTATCGGAGGTCCACCAAAACAAAAATATAAAATGTTCTATCTATTAGAAAGTAATAAGAACTTACCTACAATTAATTATAATTTTTTAATTCTTTTTATTTAATTAATAAACTCAATATTTTAAAATATTTATAAGTGCTGTAAGAATAGATGGCGGTATAGGTTAGTTTAAAGTCACAACACTTTAATGTTTATTGTTATCTTAGTTTGCTAAGTGTCCAATAGATGGCGTTGTTTTAAGATTTTAAACATGCCTTTTAGTTACAATATGATTAGGTATAAGTTGCACCTATTTTTGTATGAATATAATAAATGTAATAGTTTGGATGGTCACTACATAGATAACTTAAAAAAATGGCTGGCACAGAGATACTTTATAATCTATTTTAACACATAAGCTATTTTTATACAATAAAAAAATCATAGTTCCTGAAGGATAATAATAAAATATTTATATGACGGCTTAATATTTTTATAGTAGGTACACTAGTTGACTTGACCAGATATTTTAAATTTATCAGGAAAAAATGTAAATCTGAATATATTATATTAATCCCACACCTATATATTAACCTAGGTTATAAAGTATCTGTGTGCTAAAATTCATAGAAATTTGTTCAGTCGTTAATTGAGTACCAAACATCTAAATATTCAAACATACAAACTTTCACAATATAATACCTATTAGTAAGTTCAGAAGTAAATGGCTGAACATATTTTTATAAAATTCAACTTCAAAACATAGGCTACTTTTTATTCCCAAAACATTCATAGTTCAAATATTTAGAAAATTAAAAGTGTTCATGTATACTTATAACTTAAAATGTCTGCACTCCAAAACAACGGCAAATCTTTCAAAATTCCGCGTACTCCTCTTAGCCATAAAATGTTCTGGTAAAAGACAATTTTAAAAGGCCCACAAATGCTGAAAGACCGACCAAAGAGGCAGCTCTCCATTAAACGAAGAGGCAGATGCGACTCTGCGATTACCGGCTTAAGATACCGTTTGTAATTACACGTTAGACTTGCTAACGGCTGCCTGCTAACTACTGCCTAGTGCCTGCTAACTACTTGTATTTGTCCGCTATTTATTGTTTGTTTATTACTCAGCAACTAATACTAAACAATTACAATTAAACTTAAAAAGATTACTAGCAGTTTGGATTACAAACTACTAGTATTCCTGTTTCTAGTAAGCTGGAATGCCTGTGTTAGGAGGGGGCCACGTCAGTAGTCCAATGACTGGAATCTGAACTCACGACCTATCGTGTTGATCATGAGTCTAACGCCTTAACCACTGAGCTACCGTTTTCTTTCATTTCAAATGAAGGTAACATTCAAAATTAACTGTTAACTCAAACTAGGGTTGCCAACATTTCATCGGTGAAATGTAGTATTTTTGGAATTTATGATTCACACAAAAAAAAATATTATTTATTTATATATTCTGATTTTTATTTTATGATATTTATCAATATATAATATTATAATAAATATTTATATATATTCAACCGTATATTGGCGTCATTTGGCGTTTACGTCTTTTTAGAATAGATTAAATTTGAAAATAAATTTTAACCATTACCGGGTTCATATATAAAAAAAATACATCTCCATTTATTTTTCTTTTAATTTCATCTAACATAATACTATAAACATATTAAAAATA
>JAOPUB010000019.1:2986731-3000644 GCA_027564055.1 Neptis clinioides
GTCTAGGTTAGACAGTGAAGGTGAGTGTTGTAAAAGACCTTCTAAACCTACACACTTGGTCGCAAGTCCAAGGCACTTGGATACTGGTTCAAGGTTCATGTTAGAATATTTAGAGATCGTAATGCCTAGTTATATCCTGACCATATCGTGCTCGTGCCCGTAGCTTTTAGTCTTTTCCTTTTTTTACTTTATACTCTAAAATATATTAAATATATAAATACTTAATGTTTTAGTCCTTTACTTAAAGAGAAGAAGTAAGATCTACATACAAGCTTCTATATACGTACATAAATAAATTGTGTTTCATTAGTCCGACGGATTTGCTTAATTTTGGTTTTAAAATATTTGTCTTGGAAACTTTACAAGAAACGCTAAATCGATTTTGATAAAATTTCCACTTGTTTCAGTATTACTTAGTGATTAGCTAGGACGAGTCAGCTGGTGCTTAATAAAATTTTACTAGGCTCCTTTTCTTCGTGATTTTTGATAAATGTCTTTGATGAACAGACAAAACCTATCTGCTCTTATTTTAGAGATTTGTATATAAAGTACCTATAGATATTAAAGAATCATTATTTTTCTTCCTCTTTGTTGTACAAATATGAATGAATAGGAATATTCCAATTCGGAAACGGTAAAAAAGTGTTTTTTTTTAGGAAAGCAGTTTAGATTACAAACTAACAGTATTCCTATAACTAGTTCACAGCTAGCACAGCCCATTGACTTTGATTACAATTTACGACCTATCGCCGTGAATTAACCTAAACTTGTGATATTCTTTTATTGGAACCAAAAGATATGTTTCCAGAATTAAATACGGAGTCCTTTTTTAAAAAAAAATAATGATAATGAACATACTTCCCTGTGTTCACTGAAAGTTAGTGTGTGTCTATGTGTACTAGAAAAAAATATATAATTTTTGTAAACTTCTTTTTATGCCAACGGTACCTGTTGAGCGCGACTCTTCTTTTTCCGAACACTGGTACCGGTACTAGTACTGGTAATAAAAATCAAATAAATCAAAACAGCCGATCCTGATCACAAAGGTATAAACCAGTCGCAGCATCCGCGCCAGTCATCTGGACAATACTCAAAGCTTTCAAAAGACACTAGTTTAGGCAACCGGTTCTTTTCATCTGCCGCGGTTATTTGGGTCATCAACGGACACGCTTTTGGTTAGTATGCTCTTGATTTTATTGGGAGATGTTCCTTTTTTAAATTGTTAATTCAGTTCGGCTATTACTAAGTGAATTTGTGTCAAAGCGAGTAAGTGATTAATTTTTTATAGTTCTAGTCTATGGTATACTTAAGTGATCGGAATTCAATTTTTTTCTATAAAATAAAAGTAGCCTATGACATCAGCTATCTGGCAATAAGGGTTCCGCCAAAATCAATCTAGTTTTAGAACTAAACTGAAACAAACAGACAGACAAAAATAAAAAAAAGTGTCTTTTTAGGTAAATAACGTATATAATTATGATTTACAAACAGACACTTAAATTGTATTTATATGTTACATAGATTATGACTAGAAATTTCTTAGTAAATCCTTTTAGTAACACATTTTTTCTGGTAACACTATTCAAAGGTCATTTGCCAAACTCATTAGAGTATTCCAGCGTAACTGGAGTAGTGTGATCCGTGATTTTTCTAGCTACATTAAGTAGAGCAAAAATCCAAATGTTACCAGGTGTTGCTTAAATATGGTGGTTATTTTAGTACCTACATTTAATTATTTTTCATCGAAATTTATCTAAGACATAGAAAACTATTAGTTTCAAACAAAAACATATATTTATTGAATTCCGCACAGGAATCATGAAGTTAATTTGAATGGTTTTATTTGTATTATTGTCTATCTATGCGTCTTAAATAAACTAATAGTGATGAAGCGTTAGCTCTATTTTTCTTGGATTAGTAATAAAATAAGTTGGCTAATAAAGAAATATATTACTTAAGACAAGGCTTTACGTTGCAATAACTTACCTTACTGTGCGTTTTCCATTAAGAAACAAAATCAGAAAAAATTAAATTATTATTATGAGCTACCTATTTAACTGTTATATTTAGCTCCACTTCGTCTGTTATATTTAGATAGTTTTGATTATATAATTAATTATGGACTCAGAAACTATTTTAGAACGTCGAAAACTCATATAAATAATATTTATAATCTACAAATAAGAATTCCTAAATCCATAGTGCCTTATAAAATCAAATTTAAGTACAGGAAAAATTACTCAGAATTATTTAAATTTTGCAGAGTGATGCCAGTACAAAACAAAATTAAAATGTCTATATTATCGTCAGAACAAACACCGTAATAGTAACTTAAGAAATCTAATTAATACACAAACTTATATTTTGCCCTGGCACAACAATAAGCACGGATTTGGTACTTACATACTTTGTTTTTTTTTAAATTTATTAGCAAAGATCTTAGGGACGGATAAAGTGGTGAGAATAAAAAACATTTTATAAAAATAGTTTCATAACTTGAGTAGGTAATTTAATTTCACACATTGCAATAAAAATTGATCTATGATCTAGACTGGAAACCCTACATATGCCCGCGAACGTTTCAAGGCCAAAGTTTTCCTTCAATGTTTCTTTTAACCAAAGGTATATTTATAAAATAATCAATTAAAAACAAGTAATAGAATAAATATAGATATATTGTAAGTACTAATAATAATGCAATTTCTTTTCTAAAGCATTTCGTAACCCTCATTACATAACATTAAGCCAAAAAAATGCAAAGTTTACCAATCGTAAGCACAGCAATTCGTATCGATTTTGGGATCCCCTTTCTATTATTATTTTTTTACATAAAGAAAATATAAGGAGGAGTTCGCAACTGGCTAGGGCCACGCGCCCCTGTTGTGTGTTTGTGTGTGTGCGAATAGTGCAGCGAGGGTGTGTGCAACTTTGAGACGATCGACGGAGCCGCGCCAAATAAGGGGTGATTTGTGAACGGATTCATTACTTTTGATCATAGACAACATGCTTTATTTTTTTTTACTCACGCGGTATTTCTACAACAAAAAAATAAATACCGAAATATCACGAAGTATATTGTATAGGATTTCGTATCGTAATTTTAAAAATGTTTATACTTTATAATTCAGGATTTTTTAATATAAAACTGAATAAATGTTCAATGTTAATAATATGGAAATATGGATAAAACAATAAAATTGATTGCATACCAATTAAGTTGCTGTTTATGAAAAAAATGATCTGATCGTATGTGTCACATACCTATAATATACCTGTATGAGATTATACACGCCCGGTGTGTAGTTTACCTAAAATGATTTATTGTCTATTGTCTCATATATATTTGGAGACAGTCTGTAATACACACCAAATAAAATCATCTGGGCTGTCAAACTCAAATTGTTCTAATTGCTCTAAAGTGTCAAAATCACGTTGTGAGTTTGCGATTCTTTGGAAGTTATTTTTATTTATTGCATATTTTTATGTTCAACTCTCTCGTACTTTAACAACTTACGTAATGTCGAAAAAATTCAACTCTTTAAAATGGGCGTCAGTGCCCTTAGAAGGAGTTACAACATCTATGTTTAACAACTTACAAGGTTTTGTTGGTTTAGAGGAGTGCGCTGAGTATGGTACGGATAAAAACATAAAAAGAAACAATAAGGTAGGTTAGTTTTTATTAGGTTATTCAAAAAACATATAAAAACTCCTAAATTAGGGTACTTTTGTAATATTACATTGTCGTACGCAGTTTAAAAATTAAATAATAGCCAAATTAAGATCTGTTCACTAATCATTGCACTTATTTTAGAGAATTGAAGCGAAAAAGCTCAAACATAAGATAAAATGTGATGAATCTGAGTCGGAGAAACCGGAACTTCCACATAAAAAAATTAAATTAAGTAATGGATTTCTTGTTGAGTTATGTAAGAAAATCTCACCATCAACTACAAATGAATTGCAGGAAGTATGCAAAACTAAACAGAAGGATAGTAAAAATAAAAAGAATAAAGAGAATATTTCATGTGAGAATATTGAACATGATCAATCTGAATCCAAAGGGGTCAGAAACAAAAAGATGAAAAGACCTAAGTTAGGTGAAAATACATTAGATGTAAAATCTGGTTTAACATTTGAAGATATGTTATCTTGGGCCGAATTTAAATTGCCTGAAGAGATTTTAAAAGCCTTGATGGAATTAGGTTTTAAAAATCCAACGAAAATTCAACAAATGTCTTTACCAGCAGCACTACATGGTAACTCATAACCCCTTGCAACACACTATAATGAAATTCTAATGTTCTAAATAGATATTTATAAAAAACATAAAATGATTTTTTACAGGCAGAAGAGACATATTAGGTGCAGCAGAAACAGGCAGTGGTAAAACATTAGCTTTTGGAATCCCCATTTTAACTGGTATTATGAAACTTAAGGAAAAAGCTGATTTGAAAGGGTTAGATGTTTATGAAATACCATATAGAAAAAAATCAGTTAAGAAAAGTAATGAAAAAAATATTATTAAGAACAATAAGGAGAGAAAGAGTAAAAAGAAGAAAGAAAAGCAAATAGTTAAAGAATCATCTGAAGAAGGTTATAGTAGTGAAGAGGAGGAAACTAATAAAGGTGATGAAAATGAGGACAGTTATATTGAAGAAATTGAAGTCCCACTTAAAAAAAAAGAATCTATTGATGAGGGGAATGACAGTGAAGATGGTTACATTCATTTATCTGACATGATGCATTCTAGTGATGAAAGTGATGAATTTGATGAAAATGGACAAGATATTGAAAGTGATGGTAGTGGAGGCAATAATGAAACTGATGATGGTGATGAAACAGATGGCATTGATACAGTTGATGAAAGTAATCAAGGTATTATGTTTAAATGTAATTAAAAACAAATTTTAAAAGTATGAAATTGTATTTGGTAATTAATTTTCTGTCTCTTTCAGGTATAGGCTGTGTAAAAGTGATAGACAATGTGGAACTACCAGGTCATGTTACTGTTAAAACTGGAAAACCACTATATGCTCTTATTTTAACACCAACAAGAGAATTGGCTATGCAAATTAGTAGACATTTAATTGCTGCAGCTAAATATACAGGTATGTTCAAAATCAAAAAGTTCAACTTTATTATGAAAAAATTGGATTAACAAGCTATTCAATTTTGTTTCTTTTTTGTTTAAAGGTATAAGAATAGCAACAATAGTGGGCGGTATGGCGTCAGTGAAACAAGAACGTGTGCTGAAATCTGGCCCAGAAATTGTCGTGGCCACTCCAGGGCGACTGTGGGAGTTGTTGTCTCAGGGACAAGCTCATCTGCAGCAGCTGCCTATGGTCAAGTTAGTATAAAAAAATGCTTGCTAGTCATAAAAAGTAATTTTATTTTGTGAATATATCATACATTAATTTGATTTCATTCAAATTCAAGTGAATGAAATGTATACTTTGACACTGTCACATGCAATTACAAAAAATTTAGTTAATTTTAGTTAGAATTTAGATATAGTTATTAAATTTTGTCTGAACCTGATTTGTATTATTACCTGTATGTATTTTATTTGATTCCCAGATTCCTAGCAATAGATGAGACTGACCGCATGATAGAGCGTGGCCATTTTGAAGAATTAGAACCTTTGTTGGAACGTTTGAATTCTGATGAAACACATAAAAATGCTCGCCAAAACTTTGTGTTTTCGGCCACATTAACTTTAGTCCACGATTTACCGGGACATATGAAGGGGAAAAAGGTTATTTAAAATTTCAATTAATGCCGCTAATGTTTTTTATGTACTCATAAATTATTACTTAATAGTTTCTGAGACAATTAATAAATTTTTGGATGTATAATGTTATTTGGGATGTTAATTAAATTGTGTTTGGTTCATTTCAGGTAACAAGAAGAGGTAAAATAATAAATCGTAAAGTAGAAAAAATGACATCACAGCAGAAAATTAAGAGACTTATAAATATGATAGGCATGACTGATCCTAAGGTCGTAGATATTACATCTCAGAATTTAGGTAAGTCTTATTTACTTTTTTTACTTGCCTTCATATTTTATTTATTTCATTTAAGAAGATTCTATTATTAATTTAATATGAATTATGTTTTGTTATATAGTGTGTTATTTAAGGATAATGATATTATACTTTTTATACTATGTTGACAATTTTAATATATGATATCTTTAGTTATTGAAGATTTGAGAATTTAATATTCATAGTATATTAGTATTGTTAATACTAACAAATGAGAATGAAAAATTTAGTTTTTAAACTATCATGATAATACATTTTTTTAAATATTACTAGTGGTTTATAAACTACTAGTATTCTTGTTCAAATAAACTGGAATGCTTGTCCTAGCACAAGTGGGTCACGCCAGTAGTGCAATAACTGGGATTTGAACTCACGACCTATCGGTTGTGTTCATGTGTTCAACGCCTGAACCACTGAGCTACCAACGCTATATATAGCTCTGCATATATAATTGTAATTTACATATCCAGGGGTGGGCCGCCCGTTCACCATTAATATGTGAGACGATTTTGGTGATTTTCTGTGTTTTAATGTAAATGCATTGTTTTAAAAAAATCATATTTAATATTATTAGTAAGGTTTGACCATATTCTAGTGGAGGAACATTGCGCAATTTCGCTCTGTTGCTGAACTGACTATTAATTTAAAAAAAGTGTTTTGTTTTTTAATGAGTATTACAGCTGTAGATGATTATGTCTTTTATTTTATAGGTACAGCAGAAACGTTAACAGAATGCAAAATAGCTTGCTCTTTGGACCAAAAAGATGCTTATTTATATTATTTACTGAAAAGACATCCAGGGCGGACTATTGTGTTTTGTAACTCTATTGGTAGTGTTAGAAGGTATTATACTATGTTTTATACGACTTTCTTTCATGTGTCAATTTGTCAAGGTGTCTTTTTATTTTATGCATTATGTTTGTTTACAGATTAGCTCAATTATTAACAATATTGAAATGTCAACCGTTACCACTTCATGCAAGTATGCCACAACGGCAAAGATTAAAAAATCTTGAAAGGTACTGTAGTATAGAGTGCTTTAAAGTGTAATAACATTTCAAATGGCTACAAAAACACAGTTATTTTGCACAAATTGTTTCCAAGTGTGACCCTTGTTTGTTTGGCACTCCTTGTAATCTTCAATTTGGTCCAGACAGTATTAAATAAATTGTGTAGTATTTTGAAATATTACTAGATTTTGGTCTACAATGTATTTAAAATAATGTACAAGATATTTTTTTTATTATATTTATAACACAAAGAAAGACTATGAAGCCAACCTAATAATTTCGTAAAAGAATTGCTACCCCCAACTGTTAGCAGACTAAAGAGATTGCAGCTCTTGGATTTAAAGTCTAGATAACCCCATTAGCAGTGAAAAGTGAGGAGGATGCTGAAAGGAGCAACACTCTATTGAAATGACAATAACATTAGAACATCCGCTTATGGCTGGAACAAACGATTGTCATTTACGAAAGAAAGCAAAAAAAATTGTTCATACTCATGTCCTTAGCATTATTTCTTTTTATTTTTTAGTATACCTAAATTGGACTCATAAACTGTTACCTTCTTACGTATTATAAATATTTTTTTACACAGATTTAGAGATGACCCACACGGTGTTCTGGTAGCAACTGATGTAGCAGCTCGAGGTCTAGATATCCCCAATGTGGACCATGTTATACATTACCAAGTACCCAAAACTGCCGAAGTAAGTAGATTGTAGTTGTTTTTTTATTAATTTCTAACGACAAAATGCAACCGATTTTTTTCAATTAAAAATAACACATGAGTAATTTGAAATACTTGCATTTTGTGAGATTTCAAGCCGACTGGTAACCAAGAATAAGTTTATAACCGATTTCTCTAAAACAGACCATCTTTATTTATAATATTTTATAATATTTTTTTTATTTTAGAATTACGTGCATCGCAGCGGTCGCACAGCTCGAGCTACTAAAGAAGGCCTAACGATTCTTATGATGGAACCTTCTGAGGCTTACTCTTATGCAAAACTGTGTAGAACATTAAATAAAAGTAAGTGTGTTTTTGTAGTTTTAAACTAACCAAGAATTTAATAAAGTAAATATTAAAAGATTTTAAAAAATCATATGAGAAGTTCAACAAAACAAATAAAATATTCAGTTTTGTAATATAAGTACAGTTGTAAACTTGAAATATGTGTATTCTTGCTTATGGCAAGGTAAAATTGTTATCAAAGCTAATTACTCTTTTATTGTACCAGATAATGAGATTATTCATGTTATCTAGTTTTATAATATAGGTGTTATGCTCAAGCTGTTATATGCTTTTTATCCGATTTAATTGAAACTAAACCTAGTAAGGTTATAGTTGCACTAATACAACTGACTATAATAGAACGTTTCTGCTAAGGTCAGTTATATCAAAGTTGATATTACATAGTTCAAAACCACTTTTTCACACGTTCCACTTTATTTTGTATTTACAATTGAATCTAGTGTCATAAAGACTGTTCCGTAATGCTATAAATGTATGACTATGAATATTTTAATTTTTAAATATATTTCAGTGTATAATTTTGATATCTTTAATTTGTTAATGAAGTCCGTTAAATTAAAATGAACAATAAAAACTAATTAAATGCTAAGGAAAAAAACAGTTTACATTATAGTACGCTAAGAATTAGGTACATTAATATATTAATTATATAGTATACTAGCCGACACGTCTCGCTTCGTTGCGGTATACATATTTCATTTTTTTCTAAAATATAAGTAGCCTAAGTTACTCTTTATAACATCTGCCAGTGAAAGTACAGGTAAACGCACCAACGTACAAAAATTCTAAAAAATATTGTTTTGGTATATATTCCGTTCTATACACCCAAATGCACTCAGTAATAAGCAGTTATTTTAATATTACAAACATGCTTCAATTTATTTTTTATATGTATTGATTATACAGTTGACAAAATGACTGTTTGTTTAATATGTTCTACTATTTTTTCTAATGTTTATAATAAAATAATTAATATAATAAATGTGAAAGGTTGTTAATCATATTAAAACGGCTGAACAGGTATTATTTAGCCCATTTTATAATCTGCATTAACACATAGATAACTTTTAATGCTGGTTATATTGATAGTACCCGCAGCATAATTAAAATTAGATATATCTAATTGATCTTACTTTAATATGCATGTGGGATTGGGAATTTAAATTTAATAGTAAGAAAGGGGTTATATGTGTGTCGATATAAATTCTTCTATCTTGGAAGTCAACATTTTACTAAAAGTAGAAAAAAATATCATAATTCAAACAATCATAAATTGTGAAAATATATAGATTGATCCGGATATCCGACTTCGGTTACTACCTCAGAATATAGCCTATATATTTCATTTAAATATCGACTGGAAAATTATTTTTCTTAGACTTCATGATTATGATAAAGATTGAAAACTAGTTACTCCTACTCTTCAAATCAAAATGACTGATGATGACAAAATGACAAAATGATGAATCAAAACGACTGGGTCGTTGGACTACTGACGTGGTCCACTCCTAAAACATTTAGCTAGTAGTTTGTAGTCCAAACTGCTAATCTTTAATTCTAGTAATCTTTTTTTTAAGATAAAAAAATCTAAATATTATATATTATATTTTATGTTTTTTTAGCAATGGATTTAGCAACATTCCCTGTTTCTCCCTCAAGTCTTTCTCCAATAAAAGATCTTATAAACATAGCCAGAGATTTGGACTCTTTAATGTTGAAGATGAAAAGGGCAACACAAGCCCAAGGATGGAGAGACAAGGTGGCCAAGGACATGGACATGATCGTGGATGATGATGATGTGTATCCTTTTTATAAATACTTCTATTCTCTTAAACATCTTATTATTAAAAAAAAAAATAGTATCAATGTTACTAAAAATGTATTATTTCTAAATTTCTAATTTACAAGTGACGTTATTTAGTTTATCGACTTTAAAATATAGTAAAGGACTGCTTTTTTGTCCTTTTATTTTGTCAGAAATACCATTAATCTCGATTATGTTTAAAAATATAAATAACTTTAAATCTGTCCCTTAACTCACTATTCAGACCTGCAGTTAAACTCGATCCCGCAATCGAGAAAGCTATCAAAGTAAAGAAGCGTCAAATGCAAGTTATGATGTCCAGACCACTGTTCCCCAAGGGATTCTCCTTCAAGTACCCAACGTTGAACCAGCCTGATGCTTTGCAACCTGCCACTGAAGATGCTTTACAGGTAGAAATGACTTATCTTACTATTTCCAGACCCGAGTTAATGGGTTTTATACATCTCGAATTTCAGACTAAAATTTAAGGAACAAGAACTGTGCGTATGTTAAAGATAAATAAGATTATCTGTTTAAATTAAACAGATAGGTTGTGATTATTTTCCCAGATTGACAATTTCTAACCTATTAGTGTTATCAAACTATTTTTTACAGGTAATGAAAAAAGCGCTTGAAACAGGTGAACTGAAGAAAGAAAAGCGGAAAAGCAAAAATGAATCGTTGTTAAAATTGCAAAAAGTTTTTAAAAAACAAAAGAAAGTGGAATAAAGAGTTTTTGTATGAAATTAGTTTTTTATTTAATTATAATTACCTAAACGTATTGAAATTTCGGTATTGCAATGACAATTTTTTTATGAAATTAAAATATTAATTTCTTAACAATAATGTTTGTATTATTCCACATTTCATTGTCTAGACAAGGTTTATATAAAAGGGAATCTGTTGGTGAAATCGAAAATAAAAATAATAATATTGAATAACTTAAACTCAAAATTAATTACTTTCAAGCAAACTGAAATGCTGTTCAAGATAAAAATCTTTATACAACGAAATTATCAATGCATAATTGTTTGTAATGGGTTCATCTTATGTTCGTTAATAGCTCGTAACTCATTCATTACGTATTCGGATGTCTTACATTTGTATGGTAATTTGATACATTCTTATTGCAGTCTTAAGCTAAAGAATGGAAAAATATTTTCCTATGCCGATGACACAGCTGTAGTTTTCTACGGTAAATCATGGCAAGAAGTATTTCATGCTGCTGAAGTTGGCTTGGCTGAAATTGCCGCATGGCTTAGATCAAATTTACTAACGCTTAATACTAGTAAGACTAATTACATTTGTTTTTCATTAACACAAAAAACTCAACCAAGTAGTACACTAGATCTTAAAATTCACTCCTGTTGTAACTTTGAATCTTTTGCTTGTAGCTGTCCAATAATTACTAAAGTTCATTCTGTTAAGTATTTAGGAGTTATGATTGACCAAAAACTTTCCTGGCACGCCCATATTGAACTACTTGCAAGCAGAATACGAAAAATTATGTGGGTATTTAAAACTCTACGTCATGTAGCCAATAAGGACTTACTCGTTAAAATTTATAAAGCTCTAGCTCAGCCTGTTTTAACATACTGTATACCAATATGGGGAGGAGCTTCTAAAATAAAGTTTTTAGAGATTGAAAGAGCACAACGGTCACTATTAAAGCTTATGTTTTTTAAGCATTATCGATTTCCAACTAATTTATTGTATAGTATAAGTAATTTAGAGTCAGTTAGGAAATTATACATTTTAAATATTATATTAAGAAAACATAAAAATCTAAGTTTTAAATCAGATATCAATGAAAAGAAGAGAAATGGGAATGTTTGTCCAACTGATAACACAAAAACCGTATTTGCAGTTAAGCAATTGGAATTTCAATCAGCGCATCTGTATAATAGAATTAATAAGATACTTGATCTTTATCCGAAAAATTACTTTGAGTGCAAAAAGACTTTATTATTGTGGCTAAAATCAAAAGATTACGGCGATTTAGAAAAAATAATCGAATTAGATAGATAAATATATAAACATACATGCTCACATAAATATTTATATACACGAACACTCTCTTACACACAGACGCATAAACTCACATACACACACTCACATACACACACTCACACACATACATACAAACACACACACACGAATATACATAGGTGAAGGTCCTGGGACTATTTTTTTTTTTAGTCTACTTAGTAATTGTTTTAGTTAACCCTAAATTCTTATGTTTCTAAAAATTAATAATAATATTGTCTAGCTTAGTTTTCTTTATTTTGTTTACTTTTCTTTAATATAAATATAGTTTTATCATCAAAAGATTTATGTTATTGGAGGAGCGGGGCCTTCTGTCACAGGTATTATAATACTTACTAGAAGGTCCTAGCGCAAAAAACTATGTAAATGAACTTTGGTGAGGAAATAAACATTTTATTTATTTATTATTATTCAATTTGAAACACTTTTTAGTAGGTACTTACAGTAGGTATACTGTCACACACACACGTCATAGGTACTAGATTTAAAGAGATAATACCTAATAAACAAATGATTAGTAATTAAATTTAAGGAAGTGGCAAAATAAATTACTAGCTATCTAGTTGAATAGAATAAAAATTTGAACTCAATTTCAATCGGTAATTAAATGCAAAAATAACTATAATGTCGGAGACAAGTTGAAACGCAATAAATAAAACACCTTTTTTGTGATGACTGACAAATTCATTGATAGCCAATTGTTGCCAACCTATGGATAGTTTTGCCTGGTCGTCTATATGTATGGGTAATAACTGTAGTTATAAATTACCTACATTTTCCAAACCATGTATTTTGTTAAAACATTCAAACGTTTAGTTAATATCAACCATTTATCATTTTTAGTGTTGTAATAGGACATAACACGTAAAAACTTACCTACAGGTGAAAAATATAGATATGAAATGAAAATAAAATGATTATTTGGCATCAACTCCAAGTGCGGCAGGAGTTTAAAACAATAACTCATTTGGGGTAATTTGTCGGACGTTAATTCTGACAAGTGGTCTGGCAAAAGAAAGTTGTTAAAAATGGCTATATTTTTGTTATTTCCTTATGTAATTGCTACTCAGGAGACGGAAGGCAGATGTGTGTGACTTTTTTTCAAATTTTACTGTTCAATTAGTGCGACTACTGAAACTTATAGTTTCGTTTTATGTATGGGAAAACTTAAGAAATCGGGGCCTGTATTATTAAGTCAGTTTTTAAAAATCTTATGTATATATTCTGTAGAGTTTTTATCTTCTTCCATCTATGTATCTAGTTGAAGTGCTTTAGCATTCCGTACTTCCTATCCCGAAAAGGATATCAAACTACACCATGTGGCATAAGCTTGATATGTACGTTAACTAGCAACACTGTTGATATATTTTATAATTGACGAGTAGTTTTATATTAATCCAACAAACAGTCCCTATAATATTAGGTATAAGGTACCTGTATTTAAAAAAATGGAAGAATGTTTTACAAATTTAAATGCAATTTATTTTTATTTATTGTACTTAATTTATTATTATTTGATTTACAAAAAAATATGTGAATTTTAAAATTTAGTTTTGTTTGTATTTCCACGATTTTTTGCTACGTTGATATTGGATCAGTCGGCAACACAGGCAACAGTTTGTCAAATGATTTCACATACTGAAAAATAAATTATTATCAATTCTTGGTAGAATTCAATGTGGGAACACTATGCAGTACCTGTTTTTTTATCATCATAATGAGGTTCGTTGAGTTATTTCTACAATCAGTCGTCTCCGAATTGGACACTTGTACTCCAGTACACCATGCATAAATTAAAAATCCATGATCATTTACCGTGTGAATGTGACCTAGACGAAGGCACAATTTTACATTTATTGTTTTCCTACCCTAAACTCGTTTGTAAACTCTTGATGAGGCTCTGCCTCCTTCTATCCCTCGTCCTATTGATGTTAAATGTTTCCTTCAGTGTTTTGTGCGCGTCATATTAGATTTGTG
>JAOPUB010000019.1:3017849-3042204 GCA_027564055.1 Neptis clinioides
TAGTCCAGAGACTGGGATTTGAACTCACGACCTATCGATCGTGTCGATCATGAGTCCAACGCCTGAACCACTGAGCTACTAACGTTTTAATTAGGTAAATTCCTTAATTTATGTAAGTTATGGGAAGATTTCGGCATAGGTATCTATCGACTCATTAATATTTTTCTGTGTTCCGGTTGAATTCTAACAAAAATAAACTTCGTGTATTAAGATGAACATATAAATTAATATGATGCACAGACATACACGTTAAGAGTTTTATTACCTTTATAGATATAAATCTAAATTTTTGATACTCACACGTTAGAGATTAGCATCTATTGGAACTTCCATATAAGTAAGTTGATAACATTTAATACTAATAATTATGAGCAAAAGACCTTGAATATATTCCGTCGCATAATTTCATATAATTTAGTAAATCATTGGCATTGTTGACCGTTCACTGCTATTATGAGACTAATGGCGGTCTTTCGTGACCAGTTATTGAGAAAATATAACCTATTTCGATTAGTATGCATAACGTTTAAAGTATATTCCAAGATGTTTTAAAAATGGCAATGAAAAAGTAAGGCAATTGCCCTACATTCACTAAGTTACCCAGCTGCCTTAGTAGTCTCGGTTATTTTTAACACAAAATGTCTAATTAGATTAGACTAAATTTAAAAGTAAGCACGTTTGGATTTTATTAAAGTGAACATAAACAATCTTTATAAAATAATTATAATATAACACATAATTTAAAAACCTTTACGCTCAAAATATGTAACAAACTAGATCACATAGATCATATTCATACTAAAATTACTAAAGTCACCGGAACTCTCCGTAGATCAATACGATGTTTACCATTTAAGATACGTAATATTATTCATAAATCATTATTTAAGCCATTTTATAGAAATTTGGGGATCAGCTGCTACAACAAATATTACAAAACAAATTTGTTAAAACCGTTATTCCATTTAGACTACTACACACCTAATAATAAAGTATACGAAACCACTAAAGTCTTTTCATTAGAGCAACTACACCAATACAAAACATATTAGTTAGAAAAATACTTACAGATACATTACACACACAAATACATTTTCAACAGAAATAAAAAAATATACAACACGAAATAATTATAAGTTTACCCACCACAGGAACAAAAAATACGGAATTAAAACCATAGAATTTGAGGGAGAACTGCTATACAATAGTTTGCCCAAAGAAATTGTTCACAGTAAAACTTTTAGAATTTTCAAAACCGAACTTAAAAAACATTAAACGATCACTTAATTTTATTTATTCGTTTCTAAATCTAAGTATGATAAAAAGCACTAAATTTGAACATTTAGTAGCATTTTAATAATTTGACGAGGGATAAATTATAATTTTTAGGGGGTCAAATAATGGAAAAGTATCGATACCAAATACAAAATGTCAACTCTAGCTTCAAACGTCTGAGTGGCAAAGTTTTCCGCAAATACGAGCTGTACTCAGTTGAAATCGTTTCAAGGAGTACACTTCAGCAAATTCGAGTAGCTCCCCACCTTGAGTATTGATTGAATTTTATCATCGTGCTTGAGTTGAAAATTCACTGTTACGTATTAAGTGTTATGTAACTCGTACTCTAAGTAGGTTTTTAGTGTTGGGAATTACCGCGATTCCGGTTTTTTAGATGATTTAGGTTTTAATTGCCTCTATGTTCTCTTGTTATTGAATATAGACAATGGATAAAGAAATGTCCTGGTATAGATTATATTATAATAAATTCAAAATTTATAGACCTCCCTTCCCCCCACCCCTCCCCCTCCCTGTGAAATGTCGTGAGATTTTATTCAACCCCCAACCATCTGCTCCTTCAACTTGACCAAAATAGTATTTTTTTGTTACAATCAGAAAAAAATGCGTGATATTTGCCGAGACATCTGCAACGTAAAATTAGATGAGATTATGAGAGAGAGACAAAGACATTTCTGTTAATGTTTGTTTTATTTAGTGATAAACTTTAAAAAAATAGTATCTGTGATTTATATTTTAAAAAATTCTCAGCAAACCCCTCCACGTGATTTCATACCAATATCATTGCAATGAATAAAAATATAATTAGACCTTTATTTTATGAGCTGTCATAATTAATCATCACAACCGTCATAATTAATGATATTCATCATCACAACCTTTAATGTCCCACTGTTAATTCGGGTCTCCTCATCAGAACGATAACAGGAAGAGAGGCTTATCATCTTATCCCTCATTGAAGAGGGATTGTTAGATGTAAACCTTTTTTTGAATAAACTATGTTTTTGTAGGTTTATATACGAGACTGAACATCACAACGGAATTGCGGAGCTGCTGGAGATTCTGGGTTCTATCATCAATGGTTTTGCGTTGCCGCTTAAAGAAGAACACAAATTATTCTTACTTAGGGTAAGTAATATTTTAACTTATATAGGTGATTAATAGTTTTATTTTTAACTTATGTTTAAATCATCTAAATACTTTTTTTTATTATGTTGTGAAAATGTTATTTTCTTTTCAGGTGCTACTACCTCTACATAAAGTAAAATCATTATCAGTATACCATCCACAGCTAGCGTACTGTGTTGTCCAATTCTTAGAAAAGGACACGTCGCTCACACAACCAGTTGTCAGGTACTACTATATAAATAATAATAATATAAATTAAATGAAACAAACTTATCATACCGTCTGAAACACATTAAAATCAACTATCGTAGACTATTTTTTATTTCATAGATAAAATGGACATTATCTGTCACTATTACAATGTTTCATTAGTGATGCACCAACATGTGCGTTGGCGTTTCTAAAATCGATCACAGAATTTTTGTAGACTATTTATTTAAAGCGTAATAATACTATATTACTATAGCAATATTAATAGGGTATAAATAGTGTGAAAGATATATTTTTAAGTTATTTATTAGATATGTCACGAAACAGAATAACAAAAACCGGCCTCGTAGGTACAGCACTACCCAATTGTTGCTGGTATCATTATTCCTAAACTTGATTACATATTTCAATTTACCCTTTAAAATATAAAAACAGCTAAGTTAACAATATTCTATATTCTACAGAGCGTTACTTAAATACTGGCCCAAGACCCACTCACCCAAAGAGGTGATGTTCCTCAATGAGATGGAGGAGATCCTCGACGTGATCGAGCCCGCGGAGTTCCAGAAAATCATGGACCCGTTGTTCCGACAGTTGGCTAAATGCGTCTCTAGTCCACATTTCCAGGTACTGTACTCTCATATCTATACAGATAATTGAACTAAAGTGTCTATTTTTAATTTTAAATTAAAGTATATACGGTAATTATATATTAAAAAATAAATTTTTATCCGTCTGTCTATTTGTTTTTCCGGGTAATCTCTAAAAGATATGCAGATAGCTGATGTATTAAGAGATACTACTTTTATTATAAAAAAGGTCTACATTCCATTCTCATTCTTTTTTTACTTAATCATAAAATGAGAGCAGAAAATTTAAAAAATCTGCTTGCAGTCATCTTGTGTTCTAATACTAATTCCAAGTATTTTTCTAGGTAGCAGAACGTGCACTCTACTACTGGAATAACGAATACATAATGTCATTAATATCGGACAATGCGACTCACATCTTACCCATCATGTTCCCCTCACTGTATCGAAATACTAAGAGCCACTGGAATAAAACCATCCATGGACTTGTCTATAACGCACTGAAGCTGTTCATGGAAATGAATCAGAAACTGTTTGACGAATGCACGCAACAATATAAACAGGAGAAACAGAAGTGAGTTTACTTTTCAATGCTCAGGGCTAACTACTTAGCGAGAGTATTAATTATATAAAAATATTTAATACTTGAAATCTTTGTGTTGTAAATGTAATGCTATTTGACATTTCAAAGACAACTTAAAATATGAACCAATAATTTTCCAAAATTATTATGTAGGTCTTTCTTAACTTAGTATCTTTAATATTTCGTTTGTTGCAATAATCTAGATGCAGATTCTAAACGTTTTTATTCAAAATGAGCACAAATTAGTATTCTACGAAGTATGATAACTACTGGTTTTCAAATCTTATACATTATTAAATTAATTGCGGGATCATAATTTGTTTTATATATAAAGTTTAAGAATACTATTATTTTCTTATTACAGAGAACGAGAAAGACTTTTACAAAGGGAAGAATTATGGCAGAAGTTGGAAGCGCGGGCTGCCACCAACCCTGCGTGTCGTGCCCTCCCTCGGCCTCCTGCCCCCTTGCCAGACCTGCCTGCCAATGATGTTGCATTACCCAGGCTTGATCCAGAGACTATTGAGGTATATTACCGTATGTCTTTAAGAAATTCAAGATTTATATGTAATTCGTGTAGGTCTAATTTTAATTCAAGTCTTTGTTTCATTTAAATAAGTCGTCGCGAAAAATTATTGTCATTTAAATATATTGATGCATTTTGTGTTCTGTGACATCACATATAAAAAAATACGTGGTTTTAATGACAGCAATTCTTTTTATGTAAACTAAATCACTGTTCATATCGTGACGTCACACCGAACTCGAGAGGGAAGGGCTAACCTATAAATAAATAAAATTTAATGAATTGACAATTATGTCTTTTTACAGACTCGTAAACAAAACTACAACGCCAGTAAACCCCTCCTTAGAAAGAAATCGGAGCTGCCGGCGGACACCTCCACCGTGAAGGCGCTGATCGAGCACAAGCGAGCCGACCCCTACCTCACTACGCCACCCGACCCAGACCATTGCTAGCGTTATATATATAGAAATAATTTTCGCGACTGTACGCGTCACATCACTTAGACAACGAGGATGCCTGCACTCTGGAGTCAGGATAGACGTCACGTAATCTTACAGAATATCCCACTTTATATATTTGTGTGCAGCTAAAATTGAGTCAGTGTTGTAAGGACAATTTTTACACAAATATTTCTATACTAGAGACCCTCTCGAGATGTGCTTAAGATAAAAAAAGTCTGTTTATAATATTGCTATGTACAAAACAATCAGGCGCTTCCTACTTAAACATATTCATTAAGAAATAAATCGCGATTATCCACAACTCCTTTACAGTGTCGAAGAAGATCAAAGTACTAAACAACAAATACGCATTTATTATATTTACTTTCTCTTTTAATTTTGGTGCTGCTACTGTAACGTCTAAAAAGTCAATCTATCTCTTTCTGTCACTCCTTATATTAACTTAGATTCTTTATATTATTAAACGTTTCTATAGTTATAATCAAATCGAATTTGAAATCGATTCTGCAATTAATCTCTGATGGCCATCACTAATAGAGATAAGCTGTGGCTTAAGTGTACATGGAAGTATTAACAAATATGGCGCTTAAACAAATGTCGAGGTGATAAACCATTTTTATAATCTGTGGGTGCATTCTAACGAAATCCATCCTCATTGAGCTAGAAAGCCTAATGTTGAAATGTTTAATAAAAATATTATTCTTGTTACTATAGAGTTCAATTAGTAGATGTTCTTGATTGTAATATATGTCGTATAGAAACTTCATTTAGTTTCTAAATCAAGGATTTTCCGTAAATATATCTCGACTTGACTGCTGATTATATTTATTATTATTGGTTATTAGATTTTGATACGATAAAAATAAGTTAAATTAATACATGTTGACAGTAAACTAAAACTAAATTTATAAATATAACAAATTAATACAAGAATGATGTCACAATTTTCATTTAACAACAAGAGTATTATTTTGATACGTTATCCTCTTATGTAAAAAAATTACGTCACGTCGAGTCGTCAATCAAACTTAATATATGCAGAAAGTTTTACATCTATATTATTTATAGTTTTTCAAAATCGTCATCATGTCTAATACATAGTTATATTTTTTCATGCAAAATTATACAACCAATGGTAAATAAGTTGAAACATCAAAATATATTGGTTATATATTTATTTCGTATACATAGAATTAATCTATTAAAGGACTGCGTTCTTTAATCGGTATTCCTGTCAGTGTGTATAAACACCTTACTAGCTATTTGGAATACAAATGAATCGGTTATGATTCCCATTTTATAAACAACTGTATTTTGATTGGCGTAAGCTTAACATAGAAACCAAAATAAAGCAACATACTTTACTGCAATTTGTATGAATTTCGTGCACAACTAAACTTGATATTATAGAACGTCGAACTAAGTCAAGTCTTTTAAACTTTTTTATACACTTAAATTAACAAAAAAAAATATTAAAATGCGTCGTGGGTTTTAAAATAAATTTAAAACCTTTTTATACTGTAATCCAAATGGCTAGTAATCTTTAATAAATAATTTTAAATATAGAACGGCGGGCCCGTAATGAATAAGTCAACCGGATAAATGAGATTCTTTTTTTAAAATAACGGACGAGACTACAGCGATAAATGGACGCTACAGTGAAGTGAAGTGCATTGTGTATGAAATAATTTAGATAGTATTAAATAAACGCCCATCAAATAAAATACTGTATATAAGATTTTCGTATTGTTTTTTTAAATTTTATTTAAGCACTATTTAATTATGTTTACCTTTTAAAAACATTTACGGTTTTTATTTGATGGGATTTTCCTTCTTACATTATTCACTGTCTGTCCCCCTCTTCAAAATTATATCGTTTTTGAGAGAGCTTTGACAGTTCTTTAAACTTTTTTTAAATGTCAAAATCTAAACAAGTTTTTTTCTGTGATTCAAATATTTGTTATGTGTGACAGCTCTTTCTAGACTTAATCTACGAGTGAGTGTTGATATATGATAAATTGTTTACCTTAAGGCAAATGTTGCTCTGTTAAATTAACCGCTTTACACGAATATGCCTTTTATCCGCCTATTCTCAGAGATAACATTTAAATTTCATGTTGATTAATCGGCTTATCTAATGTTTTAAATCATGTAATTTTATTTTTATAGAAAATAAAATGTAGGATCATTCCATATTTCGTATCATTTTATTCTATTATTTTAATCATGCATTATTCGGATGAGATTCTAATTTATCATTGTATATGTCTCTCGCTTTGTTTCTATAGTGTTAGAGTGAGAGGTGAATATATCTGTAATCAATCCACAGGGACAGACTAAATAGATTACACTAGTAAAGAATATAGGCGCTTATTTAGCCATAGTTTATTTATAATACACATAAAAAAGATGGGTCACGGTTTTGGCATTTTTGTTATATTTAGTTTGTGGTATGCGTAGTGTGCCAAAGGTGTTTATTTTAGCCATTAATTTTTTAAAAGCACCAACAAATTGGGTCAGCAGTGCGGAAACGCTTAGATATAAATGTTTAATGTGTGTATGAATGTACAGTGTGCACGTTTGATACTTATATTTATTGTTTAAGATTACTCGGTATTATGCAGTGAATCGACTGAAAATTAAATGTAAATCTAAGCCATTTTTACGTATTTTTGACACCCAGCCGTTTTGCAAATCACCATTCATTGACACCAGACGGTCGCACCGGCCGAGTAGTGTCTATATTAGTAACGGTTAGGTATATGAATATATTTTGCTTTGGGAGGTGAATGGATGAAATTAATCGTATAATCTGTCGGTGCGGTCGCCGGGTGTGGGAGGGGACTGTTCGTTGTACGACGGATTGTTAGGAATAGGATAGATAGAATCGATCAGCATTTTGTGAAATATTGATCAGCAATTGAATAAAATATAGATTAAAATTTTGAGAAAATATTGATCAAAATCTTATTAAAATTTGTTGAGCATTTTTTGAAAATAGTAATTACATTTTTAAGGAAATATTGATCAGTATTTTGTGAAAGCATCAATCAGTATTTTGTGAAAAAATCGATCAGCATTTTGTGAAGTGCAGAAGTATGAGTATAATTTCAGTCCATTGCCCTATAATGATCTGTCTGATGGACAAGTCCGTAGTAGTTAGTAGGTTATGCGTGGCGAGTGAGTGCGACTGACTGTTAGCGATAATTTGCGAGCTGTTCAACAAATTGATAAATTTTTGTATAAATATTTATAATGATAATGTAACTGTTGAAAAAAAAATATTGTAACAGATGACATATTGTAAGGTGCTTATGATTATCGTTATAATACAAAGTTGTGCATATATATGTTGTTTTATTTTCCTTACTAATTTCAAGTATGTGAAGCAGCAGGAAACTAAATGTAGGATCCAAAGAACCAATGGCAGCATCACCTAAATCGATTTTAATTTTATTAATATTTCTTCGTTCTTGAAACCAATATTTTTATAATGCCAAAAAATAACTGTCTGTTATGGGTGTTTGCAGGAAAAAAAACAATTGAATAATTAAACTATTTATTATTTATAAATACACATTGTATACCAGACTCATTTTATATATATAACTACATGATTGGATAGTAAATATTCGTTGGTTCAGTTTTAACGCGTTGAAATTAGAACCAAAAATAAATTAGTTTCATTTGGATAAAACCTCCTTGTTATTAGACGTTAAAACTGAATCGACGTGAATAGCGTATTTCTTTACATTATATATATATTTTATACATGAACAGTAAGTAGTAGTTTTTCGGTATTTCTTTGCCCAAATAAATTCAATTGAACCTTTTCACCGCCGTCATTATAATGCATTCTGTATCTACAATTTTAGGATATTTTATTTACATTTATACAATTTTGAATCTGTATACATTATTTTGATACATAAAACTAAAATTAAGTGTGAGTACACTAGCGGGCAGCGAGAAAATATATTAGGGAAAAGATGCGCATTGTTAGCGCGCTGTCCATCTGTATTGGTAGTTCCATCCAAGACGTTTACTATTTTGACAAATAGCAGACGCTTGGAAGTTGAAAGCAGGTCAAACGTATACTTACGTGTCTAAAACTTGAGTAATGTAGATAAACATGGCGGTAAAAGGGTTTAAAAAATCAAAGGTTCCAGGAACCAGATTAAAAAAAAACATTAGTAATACAGACATTCTGTACTTAATATCACTTTCAATTAGTTAAAAATGAGTTTCAAATTTAGCATCAATGCTCTATATGTGTTTATAAAAATGGAAAATAGTAATATATTCCAATAACGTTAATGCGATTTATAAAACGTGTGTAGTAATAATAATTTACATGAAAATATGAAAAATCTCATTAACATCCGAATAATGAACAATTGTCAGATCACATGAACTTGTGACGATCACAAAGTTTCTTAACATTTCTAGATAGGTCAGAGACTCCAGCATCAATCAGCAATATGTGCATATACTACACACAAACCATCCACTCTATCTATTGGTGAAAACCGCATTAAAATCTCTTGTGTAGTTTAAAGATCTAAGCGAACAGACAGCGGAAACGACTTTGTAGAGAAACCGTGCAAAGCCGGGTGGTGTCGCAGTTAATTGATCTTTCACGAATATACAGTTCCATTTTACATTATTGTAATAAAAGGTAGAAAAGAAAATCAGAAGTTTTGTTTGAAGTTGATTTTTAGGAATTGTAAACTGTCAGTACTATTGTATTTTCAATTTAGTATTTCCTCCAAATTTAAGGGAAAGAAATCTATAAGGAATAAATATTCCAAATTAACTTAAGGTTTATTCCTTAAATTTAGGGAGTATATCATTTGGGTTCCTTACTTACTTTTTTAGATCAAATTATTGTTGTATTTTTATTTGTTTATATTTGTTAAGGTTTTTTTTTAAGTATAATCATAAAGATTCAATGTCTACGATTTGTTTACGTTTTGAGGAGAAATGTATTTGAGAGTTTAGTAGCACTGCTGATTGATGCTGATCGTCTTCAGCTTATCACAAAACACATACATAATGACTAATTCAAAATACTCCATATTGCATTTTCACTTACCACTAGAAGAAAAAAATCACTAGCCGATACACAAATAAAATGGATATATTAGGCCTCGAATATTTATAGGAATGCATTATATAAACATATTAAATATCTGTCGCCTTGTCCGTAGGTGTAAACTAAAACGTTAGTGCATTTATAGAAGGAATTTTGTCTGGTTAACAAAAATAATATTGTTTTCATTGACCTACAATATTATGGAGTCACAGTTAAATCCAATTCAATAACTGACTAAAATAGTTTCTCAGAAGGAACATTTCATTTATTAGATATTATTAAATACAGTCAATAAAAAACGCTATAGTTTTCCTTGTTTCCTATTGACTGTTAGCAATACACAAACTCAGTATTAACCAGTTATTAGACATTTTATTGAAAATATTCCAATTCCCAATTTAGCAGAGCTCCAGTTATAATGGATATTAAGAGTTCACTCAATTATGAAATTCTTATAAAAGTTTAAATTAGTGACAGCATTTTTTTACACAGTCATATTTACTAGCCATGACATCACCATATTATGATAGGTCAATGATAGTTCTATACGTGACTAAAAATGTTATAACTGACTGACAAAATTACCAGTCTAGTATAGAAAAACGTTTTTATTTTATTGCTTATTAGTGATTAAACGTCTAAGGCTCAATATTATAGCCCAGTCGGCTTCGTTTCATGATGAGAATACAATAGCTTTTTTCACTCGATATTTTAATCTTCTTTGAAAAAATCACAATTTTTACAATATTAGTAAAATATTCTAGGAGGGTAGCAGATGAGCAGTGCACAACCGCCAGTTTTCAACAAATCATAGATCTGAGCGGACGTCTCTCAGTAAGAGCACAATGGTATAAAATAAAATGGCGACGTGAATTTTTTTTTAAATTAAATATCAAGTGAAAAATAATTAGTACTGTAAACTCATGTTTAATTACAATTATTTTTTATTCTATAAAAGGCAAATATGCTGTGAACTTTTAAGTTACTAGAATTACTTATTATAACAGTAGCATAGTTTTTTCCATTGCAATAGAGAATATGCGTATCATTTTGATTATATTAAATATTTTATTGGAAAGTTTATTGCTTTAGAATTATACTTATACTAATTTTAATATTTTTTTCATTTTTGAGGAAAATATAGTTGAGATACAACGATATCGATGGCGTCACTTATATTAAAAAAATATTTTGTAATGGATATCTTTACATATTATAAATACAAAAAAGCAAGCTCACCTATCGAATATGACAGTAGAGAAGATATTGAGACTATCTATGTAACATAAAATGCGCCATCTTATCTCTCTCACAATCCTTGTAAGAATCTAAGTAATTTTTATAAATATATATTTGTAGGATAAAAATTATTTATATTCCGCACTATCCCGTATCTATTTACCAACTCCTCACACCGATGTTTGTCTGTTGGAGATTGCTATACTAGCAATAAGACCGCCTTTGCACGCTCGCTGTAATTGTTTTAGTTTTAAAGTCTAGTATTTCTGTCTATATGTATGGTGCGCAACAAAGTGCTTATCTATCTATCTATCCTTCTACGCTTTACTCAAGTATGGTTTTGCACCTTTGTAGATTATATCCGTAGAATGTTTATATTGTAATTTAATTACATTAAAAAAGTCAAAATTGTTCTTGACTATGTTACTTATAAACAAACAGTTAAAGGGTATTAATATTTAGTATAACGGTAAGTAAAACTAAGTAGAAATAGTTTTGATTGAAATAATTATTAAAATTTCAGACCAGACACTATTAATTGTTTTATAATTTTAATGAACATTAATTCTGTAAGTCTGTAAGTAGGGCCCTAAAAAATGTAGCAAATTTGACTTAATTTGCTAATTTTTTGTATTGACTGTATATAAGATATTAAGGACAGCTAACAAAGGGAAATAAATCCCACAATTCAAATTTTATTGCAACTCGCCAATCGCCTGGCGACGCTCGTGACGTGATAATATTTAACCGTATAAAAATATAAAAAACACGCATATTCTCTATAGCAAAGGCTCATTTGGTTACAATAGAATGTAGTTTACTTTTGAGGTATATCAGTAATCTAGTTATATACCTTAGATGCTACTTCTTCTTATCCCGCTGGTGTTGCAATAGTTGCAGTCGGTCGTGCTGTTTCGCGATGTGGTCGTTGAGCGCGGCCACGTGTTCCGTGAGTACAGTCAGCTGCTGCTCATAGTTACGAGACGTTGACTGTAACTCTTCTTCCTATGGGTCGTAGATATATTATAGAGATGAGTAAAATATGAACTTGATATCCACAAAATATCGTAACCAGTAAATATCTATTGCATTCTGCTAATGTATGTGTAAGTTTAAAACATATTTAAATTGACTGTAAAAAAATTCATGAAATTCTAAAATTTAATTTTTATTCTGTGTATAATAAATATTATTAAATTTTATATTTTTACCCTCTAGTGAGATAGTGTATTTTCTAATTAAGCAACATTGCTCTCTTATAATTAAAGATTACTAATGTACAAAAAATATTATTATAATGTAAGTTACCAGTCTGCTAATAGTATTATGTTTCTCCTGTATGGTGTGTTCGTCTGTCTCCTTTTCGCGCTCCATTTCTTCGAATCGTAGTCGAAGCGTTTCGCACTGAAAATATTAAGTGTAAAACAAATTGATGATATCTCAAATTATTAGTCAAGACGGATTCATACATATTGGTGGTATAATATGGTATACTAGGATTGGTTTGAGGCTGACATAGGATTCTGTCCTATCTTCAGCTCATATCAACCAAAATTAGTTTGCATTATAGAGCGGCATAGTTGCGTATTTGCGACAAAGAAAAAAAAATTTTGAATTTTAAATCAAGAAAAAAAAATCCAGACAAGAACATAGGAGACAGAAATTAAACAAACTTGAATATTTATAACAAATTAGATAAAGAGTTAAGAAGAGATTTTGACATGTAAAGACCAACTACCGCCATACATAGACGATTCTTTTATAATAGTAATAATGTCGGGCATTTCAAATCAGTTTTGAAAACATTTTTTGTGTAAATGGTAAGAACAAATTTAGTTTAACAAAACTGGCTTATTCTTCAATATGAGTGTATATCGCTTGAATTCTAAATGGCCAGAACGATTCTTAATTATCTGGTAGGTGAGGCTTTCATCGGAAGCCGTATTATTAGAGTATTTCAAAATATTGATAAAATAATTAAAAGCTCGGTCGAATTTGATTTATTTTGGAGTACATATGAAAGCGCCGCCGCCGTGTACAATATAGGCAACTAATAATACTTACCTCTTTAAGGTAATGGTCAGTCTTGCTTTTCAACTCGTCCCGCTGTACAGTCAGATCAGTCATCTTGTTCCTATAATATGTGTGGACTCGCTCCTCGCGCTGCTCCAGCTCGTGACTTATTAGGAATGGCACCTCGAGGCTGCCCAGTAGACCTGTTACTCTTCCTTCTGCATCTGTTAAAAGTAAAACAAACCTAAGCTCTAAATAAATGTAGAATCCAAGTAAGTTCCACTATTACCTTCTTGACTCCGTTATCAGACTAGACGTAAGATTGCAAAGAATCAGTGCAAAGTATCACTTTGGTAGGGAAAATAAAGGAACAAAAGTGAAGGACTATGAAATTTCAAGATTGAATTTTGTTGTTTTGTTTTTATTACAATTTGTTTTACAAACTATTAGTATTCTTGTTCTTCAATCCAAGTAAGCTGAAATGCTTGTGTTGTGTTTTGCGACTGAGATTTGAACTCACAACCTATAGATTGTTTGTCTGTACATTTTTTTGCAATAGATTACTTGCAAACTTGGACTACTAGTATTACTATAACCTCTTCAAGTTAGCTGGAATATTTGTGCTAGGAATGGGCCACATTAGTGGTAACTGGACCACTGAGATTTGAACCCACAATCTATCAAACGTGAGTCAAACGCCTTAACCACTGAGCTTGTGACACTTCTGAGTATGGCTTATATTAAAAATTGAAAATAGCCTAAAAGTCTTTAAAAAATAGTGTATTGTAATCGGGCATACTTATGCGAATTAAAACTACTCACAGCAAATCATATTTCTAATAATAATTTTTTGTAAGAAAAAATACTGACTGACTGTGAATCAGACAATCCCAATGATTGTCTGATTCACACACAATTTAAATCACTGCAAAAAGTGCTGTACACAAATGTCATGTGATGTGTGTTCATTTTAATTTACATACCTTTATTTAAATATTTAACTTACTAGTTTAAAAAAAATGATAGGGATCTTATAACTTACCAACAGAAGTTTCATTAAAACTATTAAAGTCACCCGAGTCATGGGTGTCACCTCTCCGCTTCTGAGCTGCAGAGACATATCTACTTAACTCTAGTTTAAGACTTTCATTTTCCATTTCTAATAGTTCATATTCCATACGAAGTTTTTGGTTTTCCTAAAACAAATTCAAGTTTTATTGTTAACAATCACTCATTTTCTATAACTACATTTTACTTTTAATTTAAAAAAAAAAATTATTAGGCAAATATGTAACCCATCAGCCAAGTCGAAATACAAATAGCTAGTTATGTGATAACTTATAACAAAAGGTCTGTTATGTAGGAGGGATTGAATAAATCAACCGACATGGTGTTATGTGAATCTCACTACTCTTTACGATTGAAGCCCTGAGAAGCGCAATTTGGTTTTTTCACAAGTTTAGTTTTTGATGGTTTTACGCATAAGATAGTAATTTACCTGTTCTAAAGTATGTGCCTTGGTATTAAGCTGCTCATTTATATGTAAATCATCTACAGAACTAAGTGCATCTTCACTACCCACCTGAAAATAAAAAGACAATTTTGAGAAGGTGAAGACGTAATGGAAGCTCTCAAAACAAATCTTCGATTTTGATGTAATGTTATATAGATTACTAGCTGGCCCGGCAAACATAGTTTTGCCATATAAATTATTTCTATCACTAAAACAATTATTAAAAAATAGGGGTTGGAGTTAGAAGGCTGAAAATTTAGGGTTTTATGTATTTTTTAATGCCACATTAAAAAGTAATAAAAACAAAAAATTTCGTCCAAAAATTAAAGGTGAACAACCCTTATTACTTAGGGCGAAAAATAGATAGTAGCCGATTCTCAGACCTACTGAATATGCATATCTGGTAAAAGTCGATAAAGCTGTTTCGGTAAGTATGGTAACCAACATTGTGACAAGGAAATTTCATATATTAGATAATTTTCCTCAATAAATATGGCTAACTAATAATAAAAGAAATTTTCCATTTGAACCAATAATTGACGACATTAGCACATAACAACTCAGAAAGAAACATACACATAATATTAGTACAAATAAAAGATTACCAAGCTGCCACCTTCCGATAAAAAGTCACCATTACAGCTGGCTGCTTGACTGCTGACATGAGGTTTGGAAACCCCAAGTCTTTCCTTTTGAGTTTCTTCTAATGCAAACTGAAGCTCTTGATTCTTATTCTTTAACTTTGCTATCTCACATTTGTATTTGTTTTCACTTTCAGACATGTGTTTGTTGTAATCATCGATAATAGCTTGCAGTTGTGATAGTTCAAATGTTTTGTCTGAAAGCTGGATTGATAAGTAAATATTATATTTATTAAGTATTTAATAAGATTAAAACATACCAATATTCAAAAATATTATGTCTTAAAAAAAATATAGTGGACATTTTTCAATAACATTTAAAATAAAATAACGTTTAAAACAATTTTCCATGTAAATATTATAATAAGGTATTTCTTATGTTGTCCATTATGAATTGTTAAAAAGAAGAAGATTGCCATTTTAATTTTTTTTTTGTTGAATACAAATTAAATCAAATAAACAGATTTTTTTCCCAAATAGCTTGAGTTGATTTTTTATCTAAAAAATGAATAAAGTATAAATCTCTTGACCTTTATTAATCAAAAAATGTAAACAGAATATAAATCTTTAGTAAATCCTAGTTAATCCTTAAAATCCTAAGCACAATACCTGTGATGCATATTGAGCATTTTCAATGATTTTTTTTTGTAATTCCTCTTGTAAAATCCCTGCGTTCAACATGGCTGCATTGCTGGTTGAAGCTTGCTTATCATCAGTTTTACTTTTGGATTTTTTTGTTACCTTATTCTAGAAAAACAAATTAGCTAACATATTCTTTCATTTCTAGCTTCATTTAACCAATAGAGACTCTATAAATATTTTCTTTGAGAGGTCTTACATGTAAATATTTTATTTGCAGACACTACTATTATAGTAAGAATTTTTGATACAGATAGTAAAATTAAACATTAATTATCAAAATGTTACCACAACTTTAACCAATGTTTTAATTGTAAATCTTAATAAATTTAACATTTAATTATTATGATATTTTGACTTTATGAACTTACATTAATATAACAAATATTTTATAGGTTTTTTTTGTCTATTAGAAAGAAAGTAATAGTTATTATTGTAGTTGATATTGCACAATAAAAGATAAGATATTTATTTACTTTTGTTTACACAAAACCTGAATAAACAAACCTGCAAAGCATCAAGTTCATCTTGAAGGACGGATACGCGGCGCGTCAGCTGCTGATTCCTAAACGTTAAAGAGTCTATCTCTAACTCTTCTTTCCGTAGAGTTTTTTCCTTGTCTTTCAGCAGTTCTCGTAACTCATTTGACTTTGCTTGCTCATCTAGAACCCCCTTCTTTAATACTTTCACGTGAACCCTTAACTGTAAACGGAAACAATGAATTTACACAAATTGCCGATAGCACTCGTTTGTTTTAAAAATAAACACTACCTTCGAATACTCGGCTGCTAATTTCTGATATTTAGCCTGTACATCACCAGAAGGCAGACCCTCCATGACTAGATTTCAAGAGTTCATAACTCTTACTTACAATGTTCAATTAAAAGATTGTTTATTTGTAAAAAATCATGAATTAGTGCTCAAATGAACACCCACTTTTAAGTGACACAATTCTGACAGATGTCGGAGCTGTCAGCTGTGATCTGGGTAGATGATAAATAAGCTTAGGCAAAAATTTCATTATGTCAAAACATCTTACTTTTTTTTCAAATAGGCGTAATTGGCATCGGCAGATTTTATTTAATGTTACTCTTTCGATATTAAATTTGTACTATGCGTTGTGTTTAAGAATCTTAATTATTGACGAAACTAACATCGATGCACTTACCCATCTCTAGCAGAGCGAATAAAACAAATAAAAAAATAGGTGAATAACCCGTAATTATTAAAACCCGGACAAGTAATATTGCCAGGAAAAAGGTACTAAAATATTTCTGTTGAAATTTGATTTAAAATTAATTAGCTATTTTGAATAATGATATTCACATTTTCGACAATTTTATAAAAATATACCTCTTTCAAAATTAAATGAAATTTATTTGTAATTGATAACTTTTCTTACATTTTCAAATATTTTTGAAACAAAATCTTTATACTGAAATCTATGATGTATTTTAATTTCATATTCAATGCTAATTTATTTCTTTCCAATTTTTTAAAAATAATGATATTGATTATGGTAGAAATGTTAAAAATGCGGAAATTTAATTGTGACTTTTAGTCGGCATCCCTGTCGATAATTACAACTTGGCAACACTGCTTCTGTTGATGTGTCGTGATTGTCCGATCTAAAAACATAAAATATCAATATTTTGGAATTTTTGAAAGAAAAACTATATTTTGTAACTTATATACCGTACTTATTAACAGTTTAACTTATTCTATATATTTATGTTGAAGGCATGGACGACAGGTAAGATCCCAACTCACAATTGAACAATGTATAAAAACAAGTAGAAACTAAGTCAGAACAAAGTAAATTGTGATAAAACTATGTGAACACTCCACAGGAACATGGAATCGAGCAGTTCAGCGTTTAGTGACGCGTCAAGCGACCACTCCAAGAGTATCGTACACATAGACGTCGATTGTTTTTACGCTCAAGTAGAGATGGTGCGGAAACCAGAACTGCGATCCCTTCCACTTGGAATCCAACAGAAAAACATTGTTGTGACCAGTAATTATGAAGCTAGAAAGTACGGTATACGAAAGTGCATGCTCGTTACGGATGCTTTAAAAATATGTCCAAATTTAAAGCTAGTAAATGGAGAAGACTTGCACGACTACAGAGCGGCCTCAAATAAAATATTTACGTTGCTTCAGAACTGGAAATGTCAGGTCGAAAAGTTAGGCATGGATGAAAACTTTATTGATGTCACAAATTTAGTACAAGAAAAATTAAAAAACTTAAATATAACAAGCATCACAGTATCTGGTAAACTTTATTCTGAATCGAGTGTGGAGTGCCACTGTGGCTGTCACACAAGATTAAAAGTAGCATCACAAATAGCTAGTGAAATGAGAAATAAAATATATGATGAGTTAGGTTTCACAACTTGTGCTGGAATTGCTCATAATAAATTGTTAGCTAAACTGATTTGTCCTCTCAATAAACCCAACGACCAGACCACTATATATCCAGAACATGGGGCCAGTTTTATGGCAACATTACAAAGTGTTCGCTCTATACCTAGTATTGGGTCCAAAACTACTGAAACTCTAATTTCTCAGAAAATCATTACAGTAAGTGACTTACAAGAAGTGTCTGTGGATGTTTTGAAGAAACATTTTAGTAGTGATATGGCAGTTAGACTTAAATGTTTAAGTGTAGGAGAAGATAATACTCCAGTGAAACAAACGGGAAGGCCACAGAGCATAGGATTAGAAGATAGTTTTAAGACGGTCAGTGTTAAAAGTGAAGTTGAAGAGAAGTTTGGAGCACTCCTACAGAGGCTGCTCATATTGGTGCGGGAAGATGGTCGTATTCCAGTGTCACTAAGAGTAACTCTGAGAAAAAAAGATGTCAAGAGGTTGAGCAGCCATAGAGAATCCAGACAGTGTCAAGTTTCACCTTCAATCTTCACATTAAGTAATGGTACGCTGACTGTCACTGAAGCAGGGCAGCAAAAACTCATGACCATTATTATGAGATTATTCAACAAACTTATCGACTTGTCAAAACCATTCCATTTAACATTAGTAGGTCTAGCATTCACCAAGTTCCAGGAGCGAATGACAGGCAGAGGTTCGATTGTAAATTATTTAATGAATGATATCTCTGTCCAGTCTGTTCTTAATATTCAAAATGATTGTGATACTTCAGCTTCTTCAATGGATTACTCTGCAGCATCACCAAGTAGTAGCACAACAACTGACTTGTCTGATGCTGAGGTTGAACCTTCACCTAAAAAGCCTAAGAAAGTGAACTGGATAGCTAAGAGAAGGTGCTTGTCCAAGGAGGAAGTAGCCTCCCCTAGTAAGTTGAAAGTGGGTGAGCTTAGACTTAACTCAAAGGAACTTGAGAAAGTATCCGAACTAAGGCTGAGTTCCAGGGATAGATCTCTTACTCCTCGAGCAAGTCCCGCAAAGGACACCTTGTCAGACACATCGGACACTATGAAAGATAGTGCAGAAGCCAGCAATTGTGATGACTGTCCCAGTTATGTGGATAAAGAAGTGTTCAACTCCCTTCCAGAGGAGATGAAACACGAGCTGAAGGCCATGTGGAAGAATCCATCCAACTCTGAAGTCCCAAGGAGTAGCCCCAGAAACTTGAACAAAGCAAAATCAAACACAATTTTGAAATATTTCGTTCCACACAAATAGTATTAGTAAGATTTTATCTTGTTAATTAATTTAAGTGATAAGTGAATGGTTTATATTTTTTCAAATCATACAATTTTTATTCAATTGATCAAATACATGTTTATGTTATATAAAATATGTTTTATTTGCTTCTTAGGGATAATAAGTTAAAAGCGGGGTTATACAACTGGGCATATCATTTAATATCTATATTTTTTACAGCTTCTGTGACCATACAAGTTAGTTCAGTCAACTTGTGCACATTATTTACATTCACAGAAAGTATCTGTGCTAATTTCGAATATGAAACAACATCTACATTAAGTTGTAATCTGATTTTGTCTCCGTCAGTGATGCCGGTGGTCTCGCTACTCTGTGTGGAAGACAAGTCACGAATTTGCTTTAATCTTCTTAAAGACTCTTCAGTTTTTTGAACTGACACCAACACATCTTCAACATACTTAAAATATCTGAAAAGTAATGATTACGTTTCTAGGTAATTTGCAGTAGATTAAGGGTAGATTAATAAATTGAGTGTTAAGTTTCATCTTTGGGAATCAAACCAAAAAAACGTATAGGCTCTTGAAATAACAAAAATAAGTAAATTAGTCCATTTTTCTTTACTCAGTTCAAATAGTAAACAAAAAAGCAGAAGATCCTCAAAATTTGACATTAACTAGGGTAGGGATTTTTTTAATAAATAAATGATTGAAGAAATTAACGAAATTGTGCGAATGCCGCAAAGTATCGCGATATTTGATTAAAATAAATATCTTGGGACAAGTAAAGAAAAATGAACTATAGTTTTTACTACACTAAATTCACTAATTGTACCATAAAATTCTAAAACTACTTACGAAACAGTCATAACATTAAACAAAGAATTGTAAATCTCGACCAAAAATGCACTGTCTAATCTCTTAGACGCATCTCCATTAAATTCCTTTAGCGCCTTCATTATCACATCAATATAAGTACAGGGTTTTGTTGGTATACTCCGATTTGTTTTTCTGTAGAGCCTTGGTATGTCACTAACTTGTTTTAACTGTGTATTGAAATATTCAAACAGTTCATTAACTATACTTTTACAAATAGTATTCTTTGTTGCATGTAATAAATCCTCTGTAGGTTTTAAGCTTTCTCGTAATAACCCTTTAATTTTAGTCGGCACCTTGTTTTCAACAAGTTCTAAGAATTTTGGCAAATGCTGTATTAAAGCTGAGCTATCTATATATAAGTTTATGCTGTTATCAATTAGATTTCTGTTAATACCATTTGACTCAATCTTTGACAGGGTAGTCTGGAAAACAAAATGGAGGATTTAATTTTAAATTAATATTGGTTCTCAGTTTTTATTTATGCTCAGAAGAACTAAAAGTGAATTTATTTATCACCAGAAAATGGAACTTTATCTAATATTTTTCTTTGTTGACTATAGTTTTGGCTTATTTTTCTTTACTTGACCTACAATATAAACAAACACTAATGTTTAAGCACCTGCACAATTTAATTAATTCATTCACAGAGTCCATATTTTATGTAAATTTGGGTCAAGTAAAGAAAAACAGACTTAAGATGTCCTTTAAATTAAAGATATTAAGTAAAGTCAGATAATTGATATAGTTAATTTACCTGATTGCAAATACTAGTAATCCAGGTTGCATATCTTGATAATAATTGCAAAGACAACTTCCAAAACTTGTGAGCTAATGCCTCAATATAAATACCCTCAGACCAACAGTCCTGCAGGGCTTTCCAGCACTTGTATGTTTCTAATAGTATAAAGCCTTCATTGTTTTGCATTGTTGGTTTAGTCTTGAGTGATGCTTCAAAACCTCCTATAAAATAAAATAAAAATTTAACAAATGAGTATTAAAAAAAAGATTTTTTACAGCATTTTGAAATACAAACATATTACCTGCAATCTCCTGAAATCTTATCTGGAAATAGACAGGTAAGTTCCATCTTTTTAGAAAACTCTTATATTCTGAAGTATTATGTAATTGTTTAACTGTTTCTTCTGAAGAACAGTACTCTTCCAACTTTCTAATAAAATGCATACTTTCACTGTACCGTCTATAGAAGAGCTGTGGATTACCCGGAGCAAAAATTGATGCTAGATTAACCTCTAACCGATGTTCCACTTCACACCAGAAGCAGTTTACTAGAAATCTATACCTTTTTGTAAGAAATGTCAATTTGGAATGTTGCGTAACTTCAAGCAGTGACCTTAGTTTATTATCTAATAATGATAATATATTTCTATATACACCTTCCAGCCCATCTTTACTTCTCTGTAATGCAGGTTCATTTATAATGTCCTGTAGCAAGGGAGACACTGCTTGTTTTCTTATAAGCATCTCTGTTTCTGCTACTCTATCTAAAGTTGTTAAAGTTAATAAAGTTTTTATTAAATACTCTTCATTATTATCATTCCAGAACTGAAATAGTAATTCATTTAATGTCTGAACTAATTTGCCTCCCACTTCGTTGTATTTCTTTTTTTGTTCTGATTTAACAAGACTGTCACATTTTGATATTGAAAATTTCAATTGATTATACTGCATTGCAGCTCTATCGGCTATTATTATTTGTTCTTGTTTTCTTTTATCTGTGATGTCATTTAAAATATTTTCAAGTGTAATAAGGCAGTTCAAAGTTTGGCTATAATATTTTAATACATTTTTCTTTTTTATTAAAGCATGTCGCTGATTTAGCCACAGTGACAATTCTTTCATAGTATCTTCAAGACATTGTTTTACACTCTGTAATATATAAATGTAAAATTAGCACTTTATTAACATATCACATGTAACCAATTGTTTAACAAAAATAACTTACCAAAACTTCCTCATTTAACAGGCCTAATGGCACTTGAATTTTTACAATGGCCTTATCAAAACCAATTAGTGTAGCACACAGGTTTACAAAATTTGCATAATCCTTGTTAATTAGTTCTATCATTGCTAGCCTAAGCACTTTTAAATAAATACCCAGGTCATCTCTCATTGTTTCTAGAGAAGCAACATTTTGATGGTCTGCTAGAAAATTGTCCACTGAAAAGTTTGTCTAGAACAAAGAACAAAATGTATATATTTATTGGAGTTTGCTAGTGACCAGTGATTGGTTTATACTTAAAAAATATATATATTATAATAGTAATAGCATAGGAGTTTACTGCTTGACCTCAATATTTATTTCAAACTAATGAAAATAATAGCGTATAGCTCAAATATTTCAGTTTTTCCTACTTTTAAAACATATATTAGCTTTACACTTCACTTTGAAATTGTGTTAAAATGAAATATTATTCAAGCTCTACGATGTCGGGTGTCATCCTAATGTGAAAAATATAGCAAGCTATCTAACAGTTTAATAACTTGGGTAATAAAGTAGTATGTGTTTATTAAAATAGGAAAATATAGAGATTATAAAGTGATACCTTGACGAAGTCATTACGATCGAAACACAAGCCCCGGGGGGCCGGCGGTAATGTGAAATCCGTGCTGTCGTTGTCCATGATTATAAATATTGCTTTTAAGGCACCATAATTAAAAGGAACGGTTTAAAAAAGTTTATCTATTGAAATCGCCCGTATATTCGGAAATCATTTTGACATTTCCTACAATTTACTGACGTCACCTTGACACATTACACGTCAGGTGCCGTTCGGATACTTTTAGATAATATAATATGTTTTTTTTTAATTTGATAAAGTATAGAATTTCTTGATGAAGACAACAAAGTTCACTGACTAACCAATTTCAAATGACAACAAATGCAAGTTGTTCTTTTGGCGTTCATCACAATGCTTCCCGTGTATTTGGCAACAATTACCGCACAGTCTCCTCTGTGTTTTCTTCATTACACGCGATTGTATGTTTGTTACTTAGTCACGAGTTACCCGCTGAACGGATTCGAATGAAATTTGGTACACAGTTGATATATAACCTAGATTAACATATAGGCTACCTTTTATCCCGGAAAAATTTAGAATTCCCGCGGAATTACGATATTTTGACGTTTATTGTCGTAAGCGCTTAAATATTTTTAATTTGTATATGGAGAATTAAATGTTTATTGATAAATCAATCTAAGTTAACGTCGGTTTTGGTTTTTAAATGTCGTAAAATCTATTTATAAATAAGGAGCATTGTATTTACGATAATGTATATAACAATTTTTTTCGTCAGGTAGTTGTTTCCAAAATATTATTTTAAAAAAATTGTATCTTAGACGTATTCTAAAATTCATCATTCAATTAATATTTCAGATTGTATATATGTACACTTATATTCATCCATATTTAACACAAACAACCCTAATCAACCGCTTACAATGCAAAAACAAATTATCTTCCAATAATACATAAACGGCATCAATTATGGTATTACTTAGATTATGCTAAACAACCAATTATGGAACTATTACTTTGTAAGAAAATACTCACAAGTTTAGGATAAGGTGTATAGACTAGACATACGAAGTAAAATGGCGATACTGAAATCTGAAGATCTGTATTTAAATAGAGCGAAATTCGTTATGAAATATTTGGGGGTTTGGGTACCTCCAGCAAACGAAACTCTGATTCACAAATTTTATAGGGTTTTCATGATGTCGTTGCAATATTTATTTCTTCTTTTCCAAATAATCTACATTGTTTTAGTCTTTGGGGATTTAGAAGCCGTTTCACAAGCATCTCAGTAGTTCTATGTTTTTTTTTAAATGTCCCAACAGATTGAATCAGAATTTTGTCTTTTTAATTCTTTAATAATAATT
>JAOPUB010000019.1:3079048-3093695 GCA_027564055.1 Neptis clinioides
CAATATAAAGGGATATGACAGTACACATAAAATCCCCTCCAAGGATGGGGAGACGTAAGCGACCAATAACAAACGTTTAGCCAATCAGAAGTTATTATTATTTTCTACTTTAGTGCTACAGATGGTGCTGGCGTTCATATTATTCGATAATCGTTAGTTCATGCAATCACTTGATATACTCGATCCCGGCATATATAATCTACTAACACTAAAAAGAGAACCACAAATGCCTCTACTATTATCTATCTATGTTTGTACAGACATACTTTTGTTATATAATAATATGCAATGTTGCTTCTACAACACTATAAAACATTATACAGTAAGTAGGGACCGGCTAATGTTTTTGTTCAAGGAAACACGTGTATTATGTATGTGAATATTGTAATATTGATATCAACTTGTTATAATAACCAGTGTTGTTTGGTTTGAATTGTTTCCCTTATAATAACTTAATTGAAATACATAATATATGCAGATCCAAGTATCTGTGTTAACATAATTACCTAAAAACGAGAGTTTGTAGACAGACATAGACAGATTGTTAATCTTAGGTACTCCTCGATCTCCTATCATTTCTATAAGAGACTTGTCAATGGGAATCGCCCTTATTTTGAAACTAGCCGACGCGCCTTCGCTTCTCTTAGGAGTATACATTCACTAACTTTGCAGCACATTAAGACATACATAACTATGACGCGCCTGTGAGATTTAAGAACAAAATATTTTTTCCGATTTTACCATTATATAACAAATATTAGGCGAGCTTTATAAAATCAGGTGCCAGTAAAAGTTCTGTTAAAATCAGTCCAGCCGTTTCATAGATTTGCGGATACAAATAGACAGAAATGCACTTAGTAAAAAGCGGTTAATAGATAACCGTTTTGAATTATATATTATATGGTATAGATTAATAACAATTTAATTATTGTCATAGTGTTGCGAGTAACAGCAGGAAAACGGTTTAAGGAAGGCGATGACCGACCGCAACTGACGTCAGAGTTTCGTGGAAAATTCAACTTGCCCACGCGCACAAACACTTGTACCTAGTGTGTGTATCTATATTTTAATGAACATAATGTTCCGCGCATTAAATTAATACTCCCCGCAAAACAATTATTCTAATATCAAAATATTCAAAACAGCGACAAACTTGTAAGTCTTTACAAAACAAAAAAAAAATTGTTTTGGTAAATGAAACTTGTTTTTTAATTAGTTAAGCATATTATTTAGACATCATTATTTGAATAAGCTATCTTTGATTCTGACATACGGTATAGGGCTGATACACCTTAACCTTTAAATTTCATATGTAAAATATCTTTCATGTTTATTTGTCTTCAAATTGTATTAGTTATAATAATACGGAAGTGCAACCTAATACCAGGAATGTAGTGTTGTTTTTCGGAGATAAGGTAGCAAGGTATATGATTTTTTTTATCATACATGGGATAACACTTTAGTTTGCGCCCTATATGCCTTGCACTTCGCAAGATTTCAAACGCCAGCCTAATTTTGAGTTTAAATATATTAAGTCTTAAGATTTTACAACTTCTTAAAAGGATTAACGTTCTAAAATTCGGTAAAGTTTCCTAGTTTTTTACTAACAGAAGTATCATGGCCACCTTTCGCCTCCATCACCAGATCTGCAGCATCATTCGATTTATACATTCGTTCGAAATTTCGGCTTTATTGGAAATCGGAAAGTGAGTTAAATTTAACTAGAAAGATTTGATTACACGACACACTGCACATAACAGGTTTTAACCTATGAATTATAGGCGTTGATTTTTTGTCTTTCTGTCCATATCGGTTTTAAAATAGATTCTATACATTTTTTACTTTCATTTTACTAATAATAATCAAACAAAAGCAAGTGGTAAAAAATGATTTACTTATAAAGCATAGTTTATGTGACCTTAAAATTTAACCAGCCTGACTTTCAAGGCTGGAAAAGTAAGAGATTGAGATAATAAGCAAGCTCCGGATTTAAATGTATTTTTATTATAAGTATACTTTATACATATTGGCTGGAATATTATACAATTTATTTAATACTTTTTTATACTTACTATTTGATCTTCACCTTGACCTTTATATTTCCCAAGTAACTATGTCATTGTTGAATTAAATTGAAGTTGTGACGAAAACAGATTTGCTATACATTGCGGCTACTGACTATATGTATTAACAACGTTACAATAATAATATGTTGACCTAAATATTGGAAATGTTTAAAGTTATTATGTGTTGAGGAATTTTATTATACTATATAGAAGCAACGTTTGCTATTATTATTTCTTTTAAATCCCTAGATACATCATGTTTTAAAGTGTCAACGTTTTTACACTTCCTTATTATTTGAAATGTTAATTAATTTAAAATGTTAAAAACCGTCGCTTCTAGTATGCTAATTTTCTATAACGTCACAAAGTTTAGTCTACTTGCTTCATTGATATACAAATTGTAAATGTATGAATTCAAAATTAATAAAAAATATCTATTTAACTTTAAGTATTTAAGACAAAAATCTTAAAAGGGCAAAGAGTAGTAACAGTGGCAGCACATTATTAAGAACATATCTCATTCCTTGTGGAATATTGTGCGCCTAATTAATATTAATTCTGATCCAGTAACCTAATGTCAGTTGTAATAACGAGGGTCATCCTCTAACTACTTCCAATCGATGCATGCATGCAGTGATCTCGATTGCATACTCTTAAAATATGGAAGTAATTGTAGAAATATACATTTTTAATTTCTATATAACTTCATACATGACTATGTTATTGCCAAGCCGGTTTTTTTTCCGACGCATGCATCTAATCAGAAATATATACTCCAGACGAATGTCTTTGAATTAGCGTAATTTTGCTAAAAAATACAATAAAAGCAAACCGATTAGAGACTGATCATTCGAAGTAATACGTGATTATCTGTCATAGCGGTTATTAGTGCTGAGAATTATACTATTGCCTCCATTTGACGTACGATTTTGTGGAACTATAGCTTTGGTTCACCGAACCATAAATGCATATATTATAATTCATTTTTATTGCTTCATATCCACATGTCAACATTGTAACCAATAGTTACCGTTAGTGAGAACACGTTTATTATTGTCTATGAATCCATGGTGAGTTTGGAGAAATGTGTGAACTTGATCGCGTGATCGCCAGCCGAGCCGTCCTTGAACTGTGTATTTCGCATAACGTTACTCATAGATACTTATATTATCGATTGAAACACTATTATGCTTCAACATATTTGTTTGTTTGCAATATCTGAAATTTCTGATGTTGCAGAAATTATGTTTTTTAGTTTATGAGCGTTATTGTTTACGATAGATTTGCGTTCAATTTTCCTTTTAAATGTAATGTTGTCCCTGGAGTAATATTCTGTTTATTTACCTGTTCCAGTTTTATTCTTGAAATTATAAAAATGAGTTTTCAGAATTCTATAACTGATAAAAAGGAAGTCAAGTGCTGGAAAGGTGCTCTTATCATTACACTTTTATTATCATTGATATGGTTTTGTTTATTTCGTGGAAAGCCGTGCATGACATCACGTACTAATAGTAGGTATACTTTGTAATAATATACCGATCTGTAATAGGATATCCAGACAGCATGGTACCAACTATTACCGTTAACTTTGTATGCTTTTGGTTGATCTCACATATCTTATGTAACTTTGGCAATGCATTTCTACAAAAAATTTAATCAATACAAATAAAAGGTTCAAGCTGGACAATAGACTGATCCCAATAATAATATTTAAATTGTAATTTTGGTATTTATTGTGTTAGCTAAATAGCCTAATTTGTTGTGTCAGCTGTGTTATTTGTATGTAATGCGATGTCATTAGGAAATCCCTTGAATAAACTTAAACCCATACGAAATACCTAAATAGTAGTATAGAATGGAGGTAACAATTTAAAATTATAGCAATATTACATAAATCTTTTCAACAATTAAAGTTAAAATTATTTTAGTGTAGTGAGTAAAGTATGATTTTTATCTGACCGGTGGTGTACAAGTTACCAATCTACTTAGTAAATAGTTATAAAAACATTCATTTGTTTGATAGTTTTAAGAAATGCCTAAATTACTTGGAATTTCCGTTTTGTCGAATTGGCACAGAGTGGCGCCATAATTCTATATGAAAATAAAGATTTCAGTCAAAATACATATACCACGTGCGTGTCATGAAGAAAGCATTTATTGAATCATTGAAAGTAACTACGAGTTGACTTCGCAAAAACTTTTTGGCTCGATTACCAAATCGTTGGAATATTTTTACATACGACATTCTGGTACTGAAGAGCGAATTGCGCGTGCGCGTTACGGTCGCTGCTGATCATACAAAACCAGCCGCGACCGCGCCAACTGACTCAGTGTGATATTAAGCATTCTAGCAACGCGAACGTATTTGATAGAAACCTGTGTATGAGTCATTCTGTTATCAAGTAGTGAATTGTAACGCCGCGCCTGAAATTATTGACATTTGATTTGTTTTCTAACCCCCCGAGGGTAGTTCTTTTGGGCGGTCTTTGTGAAAGCAGTATTAATGTCTCAGCTGGTGCCTTACCAACTCCTCAGCAGCGAGCAAGACGACAGTCTAATGTTCGCCACTATGTTCGATTACCAGATAGAGGATTATAACAAGCCAAAGGTACGTAAGTGATTTGTCATTTTACGTCAGCATTATCTTTGAGTACTAACGTCGAAAGTTGTAAACAACTTTCCAAACACACTTATTGAAAGTAGGATACCTATGCCTAAAATTGCAACTAAACGTGAGGTGGTAGACTGTTCAATTGTGTTTACGGTTTTCGTGTTTGTGAGATTAATATTCCCCTGAGTTTATTATTAATAATAAATATTTAAATTAACACCTTTTTTTTGTTTTGCTTTTGTGTTGAACTTGAAATATGTCCGAATAAAATATATGAATTTATTCGCAAACTATTTACTTTAGAACACTAGACTATCGACGTTACGTCATTACCAGAAATTATAATTCAGTACATTTATACTATTCTATATTTTAGTAAAATTCTAGGAACAAATTCTCATAAATTTTGAGGTGGATGAATATAAATATTGTTACACAACGTTATTATATTGCTGGCTTCTTTTGATTGACAAAAATAATTAGTTCTCTTATATTTCGATAGATGGCGTTACGTCTTACATCTTAATCTATTAAATCATGATTATTATACTGTAGATAACAGAATCCGTGTTGTTGATAAAGTGATAACGTAAGCAGTTAAAGAAAATATTGCATCAGATTCCGTAAACTTGTTATATATACATTTCATTAGTAAATACATTTTTAGAACTTGATATTGATATCCCTAAATTTCGTAAATGTATTTAATATTACCTAACACATTACAAAAATTAAAAATGTCAGAATGGATTAAACTTATATTTTGATTGAGATGACGTCACAGAATGACGTCATCTCCCCACTTCCTCACCCCACACGGCCGATTGAGAGTTTCTTAGAAGTCTGGTGACCGCGCCACATAAATTAATTTATAGTAGTAATCTTTGTGCTTTTGGACAGGTTTTTTCTTAACTTTATTTTTGCATTTGGGGATTTTGCCACGAATTTGAAATGTCGCATTGTCTTCAACCTTTGCTTGTTTTTATAGGTAATGTGAGTTTCATCACGTACCACACTTAATTATTATTTTTTTATTTTCCTCTTTCATTTGGTTTAATTGATTTTGTTTAGTGTAATAATGTATAAGTATGTCAGATATTGTATTACAAATTCATAACTTCTCACCTTAATACCATTACTACAGAGTACAGACAGATGTGATTATACAAGTTCGTCATAGTGAACAACGCTATTTATTGATTTTTAGTTTATAACTTTTATATAATATAATACCTATATAAATTCGCGCTCAAAAACAATTTAATTTTACCCAAAATATCCGTAATATATATATTTTGAAGAAACAATAATTTACGATATTAAAATTAGATAATATTGCAATCATTTAAACTGATTGAAGATAAATTACAAAACAACTTAGAATATCATCAAGATTGAATCATTTTTTCTAATCTCCTAATAGTTTCAGAGAAACGAATATGGAATCAATGTAATGTGGAATTAATGTAAGGTTAGGAAGCGTCACTAACCACAGACTTGTTTACTTTCCAAACACGTTCAGTAGGTACGAATGCTGATCATGAATGAAATCCTTGGGTTTTCCCAATGTGGTGCAGCGTAGAATTTCATGTATCTAGGAAGTGTGGTTTAAACAAAGTAAAACATTATACGTTATATTCTAACTTTTGATCTTGTCAGTCGAAACCTATTGCAACGGTTGTTCTAGAAACAACTGATCTTTTAAGATCTGATAAACGAGTCTATCAATTGCGCAAACACAACCGGACTTGTCGGTCGACAAGCGCGCCGGGCCGTGCGCCGCGCCGGTAGCGATGGTAACCTTTGCGAGGCGAAAACTTCAAGTCCGGCTGACTTGACCTACATCGCTCTTGTGAAATTTCTCCTGCGCTGTATTGCTTCCAAGAACGCACGTCCGTCTGGGAATCCCAAAACACACTATGCTTAAGAGCAAATGATTTCTGTTTACCTGATTTTAATATTTAATTTCTTGCGTAATAGTACATAGGAAGTAAAAGAGCTCTATAATATAAACCGGATGCCGAATTTGGTCTTACAGAAACTATTATATCACTTACGTCTTACGTTTCTGTTAGACTTGTAATAACGAATAATTAATTATAGTAATATTGGAGTAACTGGTTAAATCAAGCAGATGGTCTTCGGTTGACCGACACCTATTAAAGTACTGCAGCCAATAAACGCCGGATGTGGACAATTTATTTTAATTGTAGATGGCTTTGAATTGGCCATAGGGAAATACGTCTAGTATTAGAGCATTGGCTGAACATTCAGATCAAACTTATTTAATCTATACTAATATTATAAAGCTAAAGAGTTTGTTTGAACGCGCTAATCTCAGGAACTACCAGATTGAATTGAAAAATTCTTTTTGTGTTGGATTTTCCATTTAACGAGGTTATAGGCTATATAACATAACGCTGGGACCCGTAGGAGCGGCATCACGCGGATGAAGTCGTGCGGGTCGACTAGTTAGATCTAATTGTCGTAATGGTTCACTCATATTATGCATATCGTTATTTGCAGTATCCCTTCGGTAGTGCTAGTTCGTTATGGCGATTTTGAACGGTTATCTCGCCTTTTATATGTACACATCCCTGTAAGTAATAATCAGTGCATTAAATAATACATAAAAATATTGATTTAAGATACTCTTTAAGATTTGGTGATTAGCTCCAATCGATGAGAAATAGAATATTTTCGCAAGAATTATATTGTATTTTTGATAGGTATTAAAATATATAGGTAAAGTAATTAACATTAACCTGAATCTACGTAAATCTAAAGCTCCTTCTTGATAAAAGAAAGATGAACACGATGACCGCGCTGTAATCGAGTGTTAATGGGCCATTTGCCGAAGCACTCTAATTGGCGACGCGAGCACACGCCTCCCCGTGACCGCGCGTGCTTCTGATACCGAGCACGCTAGCAAATATGCTCGGGAAATATTAAGAATCGTAAATAAATAAGGACTTTGTTACACCTTATTTATTATTGTAAGAGTTAACTAATTCTATATTATTGGCCTTCTTAGAGCTAAAAGCATTTAAGTTATTGCAGATTTCAATAAAATTAAGTTAACAACATTGTTGACAACTTTTAATTGGCAAATTGTACCTACTGGTTTATTTTAAGTAGGTATAAAGTACTGACTATACAATTAAAATGCCAAATGGCTACCAATTTATGAAAGCCTGATAGATTTGCGGCAGTTTGACTGGTATATAGAGGGACATTTATCATACGAGTAACTGTCTTAAAGTAAAACGCTTAATGTAAGTCTTTGATTCCATTGTTGCATTAAGTTTCACTTTAGGTTGCACACGTTCTAAAGAGATAAACTAGCACTGGGTCGTGAGGTCCTAAGAATGACATGATAAACTATGTGGATGAGCGAGTGAGTGGTGATATGAATGAGAGAATAAGTCAGTAGTTAAATAGAAAAGTAAGTGCGTGGTTGAGTAAGTAGGGATTGGTTGGTAGGAATACTGAATAAGTTGAAAAGTAGGAAGCTAATGCGCTTAGTGATGATATCTTTATGTTGGAAATGTATACATATGAGATTTATTGATTTGAATCAGATATCCAAAAAATTTAATCTTTAGTTAAATATAATTTTAATAGAATACTAAATAAAATAATACCACTATAATCAACGTTAGCGAAGTCACGCGGGTCGGCTAGTAGGTAATAAGAAGCAACTTTTTCCCCCGGCACAAAACTATACTCAAATTAATAGGATTTATCAATGCAATTCTTCTCGACAGTGGCTCGTATACGTAATCAGCAGTCGCCGTCACCAGGAAATTAAACGGGCCGGACAGTCCTGCGACGGTGCATGTCACCTGACATGTCATGACGTCACCGCGACTATTAGCTAATGGATTTTGAATATGCAGTACGTTTCAGTACTGTGCATATAGCGTCTTTGTATTCAACGTGACCTAAACACATGAACGCGCGAACTTCACTTTTAGAATGTACCTACTTGAAAGATATTATTTATAAGTTGTAATTTTATAGTTGCAATTTTATACAAAAATATATGCTCTTCGTTGCAAACTGTAACCGTGTCACATTCACGTTCATCTGTTCACGCAATTTGGTGTCGTGTATTAAAATATAGATAAGTATATAAAAGAACTTGAATAATATTTAATATGCCTTTAATATGATTATTTTTATTTTTTCAGAGAAGCCTAATGGTATCGCTAGCAAACGATAGAATCATGAGGAGCCCGTTTCTATTGGACCGCAAAAGAAGTAGAAATAAACAAACACAATTCGAGTTTATAATAATAAACATTCCTAGATCATTTATGTTTTATACAATCTTTAATTAAATTTAAGTTAGAATAAAAATGTTAGTTCAAGAGCCTACGTTGAAATGGTTGTAATGAAAATAAGCGAATAAAAGTGTTCATTAAACAAAGCTGTGCATAGTCTTGTTACGCATGTGTCTTTATCGTCGCTCCACTCGATAAATTAAATGTCTAAGGAGGCTTGCTTCCTTTAAGTTCGATTTTACATACCTACTCGTATATTATTATTACATAATTACAGTTAGATGAACTTGAGACCTTTAAACTCATTTATCACTAAACAAACTCTCACTACTACACTCATTACTAAACATTTAACTAAGATTAGATCTACTTAAAAAGAAATAAAAAAAATAAAGGACACAATTTCCTATTATGGGGACTAAATTTATAAATTGCCGAGCTGGTATGGGTAACGCTACTAGCTAATGAAAAGCTATGAACTATTCTATCCCTAGCACCTTTTTCTGTTTACTTGGATTTCATAAAAGAAAAAAATTGAGACAAAGTTAATAATACTAAAACTTTTAAAATGATTCTATAACTACTCCTGCTGATTTGCATTGAAAATTGGAGCTACAGAAAATTTCTTAAGTTGTCTGTATGATAATCTGAGCGCTGAGTACCCAGTAAGTGTAATTAAGCTGCAGTACAGGCCGCAGTAGCTGCCCGTCGTCGTTTAATTTCCTCTACAGCGATTCATAGCAGGTTTCAGAAACTAATGACTGAGACCTACCAATGAATAATTATAAATAATATATTTATTATAAATTCATTACTTTTTATGTTTTGAGTTTGTAAGTTTTGTGATAAATTATGAAATAAAAGATTTAGTTTGATTTAATATAGACTGAATATAGAAATAACTTAGGTAAAAATAAGTTTATAACAGTTAAGCTTTAGAATTTTCTTTTCTAGACCACAAAGGCTGGTAACACTTTAGTAACATAAATGTAGGCCGAAGGAATTATTTTTTTAAAAAGAATATTGACTTTTACATCGCAGATGCAAGAATAAATTTTCACAGAGACTTTGAATATAGTACCTACTTTAATTTTCTTATGCATTTATTATTACTTTCAGATTGTTGTGGCACAAGATTCGTCACAGAATTTTATGTACCGATCTGTCATCGGAGGATTGATCGGTTTTCCACTAGTCAGTATTTTAATCGATATTGGTTGGACATGTGACAGTCAGAAAGCAAAACTGTGTAAAAGTATATGAGTTTTGTTAATGCTGTTGTCAGAGTAGAACAACATTTGAACTAAATTTAAGTACTTATAGTTATTCTAGTGCACTCTAACACACGTGCTTTGAAGGAACTTATTGTTGTACAAGCAATCGTGATATACATTTCCACGAACATAGAAAGTGCTGCCATCTATGAACTATATACGTATTGTCATCAATTAACAGCAATTTTTACTTACAAACAAGTAAATGTTTTCTTATCTGGGTTCTTTTACAATGTGCATACGTGACCCGATAGCTAGTTTTATTCCTCTTATTAAGATTAAGTACTTAATAGTCAAATAATATAATAATTTATAGAGCTAAAACGTTGAATAATATGGAATATATTATTTCCTTTCATATCCATAATTATTGATTTGATATAACTGTAACACTGATTGCTTTATGGTATGTTAATCAATTATTTCCTTTAACCGTTTGAAGTTATGATTGGAATAATCATGAGATAATTAATGTTTACCTAATATATGGTTAGTGTTCCTGTTTATGAATACATGAGCGTTTACCTGTAACTCTTGAGAGATTTCTTCAAGTGTTTGAATTCTGAATATAATTTTTTAACCATAAGCAAAGATACTCCGAGAGCTTGGCCAACCAAATTTGAAAAGGTGACCTTCTGCCATAGGCCTGTTTAAAGATCCGGCAGTAAATTATAATCTTTTCCCATTATAACTTACTAACCTTAACATACTTATTTGTTTTCTCATCAAACCATTCATAATCCATAATCCGTGTGTAATTTATTAAAATAATTCTATTTCAAAACTGACAGAGCATTAAAAATAGGAACTATCACAGTCGTAACAATTCCAGCATCCTATTTACGAGTGGTCTTAATAATGACTTGTCTGCAGATTAATCTGCATTGTGCGAGAAGAAAGTGACCGAATGACGTTTAATTTCCTTCGCAGTGGGCGCTGGCCCACTGGCAGATCTGATACTCAGATTCAATTAACAGCTGGCTTTAATAATATCTATAGAAATATTTGATATTGGATGACTTGTTAGATCATTCATCATTGTGAAAACTTAAAGCTACTAATTAACTTAATAACTATTAGTTGGTAGATATACGTGAATAGTTCTATTAAATATTCAAATTAGTTTCAAAACTATACTTTCAAGGTACGGTATGAAATTAATTTAACGTAAGTTTAAAATATTGTTTGGGAGTTTTTTTCGCACTAGGTTAGGTTCTTTGTACTATTGGACGCTTGACCGCTTTTATATACTTAATTTTATCTTTCACTAGCTATACCCGCAACTCTATCCGCGTATCCAATCCGCAGATAATAAATGTTTATCTACACTTCCCCACGTACGTATAATATGATACATATATTAAAGTAGGAAATAAAAAGTATAACACTAGAGTTCAAAATAAAAAAAGTTATTCCTGACCACAAACACTAATATTTCAATAATTATACATTTTTATATTTATACAGTGTTACAAAATATTTCTGTAAAAAATGGTAAATGTAAAATAATTATATTATAATTTGTAATTTTATGCAAACAACGCCATATATATTGCTGAAGAAAACATGTTATCAATATGACATGAAAAATGTTTTATTTAAAAATATAATATTATACAATATATTTATTATAAAAAAATTTCGTAAATGCGAAAATAGGTTTAAAACAATAACAAACATTTGATAGTGATCTTACTTAGGCGGTAACGTAATTAATATACTTATGCCAACAACTAAATACTTATAATGATATAATTGTAACTAATTCCTCTTTATATAACCTCCTTATTTTTATGAAGTCGCTAAGAAATATTGTACAAATGTACATGCTGTCATTCGACGACATTTAACGTTTAACAACAGCTGTTCCTAGGTAAAATGTAATATGGCTTTAGTTTCATTTCACATGACACGAAAATGAATACAAAGAATGTATACTTCACTTAATCATTTTATTATATACATTTTTGCATATTAAATGTATTTTTAATTTAAAATTATACATACCGTAAACTTAAAATTCGTTAACTAGAGTTTGAACTGTATAAAATATATTTTAATTGATTTATAGCTACATTTTTATGGCAGCACAAAAATTTTTATGGTACAAAAATTGAACAAATTTTTTGGTTTAATTATGTTCAGAAAAATATTTGATATAATTTTATTTTCACACGTTTACTTAATTTTATTAAAGTAAAAATCTAGTTAACTTTAATTTATATATAATTTTAAATATATTTAGAATTTAAATATATTTAGATAAATGAACCGATTTCGATCAAACAAAGACTAAATTCTAATATAAAATGAGCACTACAATGTAAAGAGACAAACATACAAACAGACAAATTTTATCGTTTTTGTTTGAACGCTAGAAATAATAATTATGGTTTATTATTTAACTCCTTTGTTAATAAAAAAATATCTAACGTAAAGAAACGGCGAGTCTACAGATTTATTATTTGTATATATAAATATAGATTGCTCATCACCTTGTGATAAATCTCATGAAGTTATTGTCAGAAAATTTTGAGAATAAAATTTCTAATATTACCAACGTTATAGAAATTTAATGTATATTAAAATGTTTAAGTGTTTGATGAATATTTTAATGAAACGGTGCTAATGAGAATACATTATGTCATCTGTTTAATCTGAGGTCTGATGTTATTTATCATTTAAATTAAACGCGATTACACGCTCGATTTGTATCACATATCGCTGTTAGGTGAGTTGTTTACCACGGTAATATAGCTAATTGCGCTTAGCAGATAAAAAAATATAATTACCAGCAGAAAAAGGCGCCTTCAATTCATATTGTAAGCTTTAATGCTAGGGTAAGTCCAGTTCCAAATCTATGTAATGGAAAAACGTAATGGAAGTTCCAATCACGGTAGAGAAAAATAAAATACGTTTCAAACATAAAGTCATATAGTGTAGTGATTTCCATATGTTCGCCATCGCCAGTTATAATTCAGTAATTAATCAGAATCCATTGCGGGTGGTTTGTCGCGAACTCCGGTGCCAATTATTGGCGGAACGGCGCGCTCGTAATTGAACCGCCACGGGCCAGTTCTCAAACTCTGTCAAATTTGAAAACTTTTTTCCAAACTGCTCAAATATATTGTATAGCCCGACCTTTTATCACGTACAACTGTGATTCAAAAATTATTTTGTCGTACACGCTTTAATTGATTTGAGGTTATATGTTTTTTTCATCATACAAAGTTCTATGTTTATTGATTTTTATTGGATATTTGATGATTTTCATCAATATTGTCAGACAAAGCGATAATTTTCTATCCTGGACTCACGTTCGTTGTTTAATCAACATCTCATAGATTAAATTCTATATATCCAAGTAAAGTGAAGTATTGTTTAATCCTAAATAGGTTTTATGTAGCTATGTAACTCCTTTCCGATAGGCGTTAAAAATTTTCCCTTATTCATCTTAATATGTTTAAACAAAAACGATACAGTATATACATAATTAAACATTTTCTTGATTTAAAAAATAATCACATTTAATATCCATTAACATCCCTTCTAATTTTACTAAGAACATTCAGTAAGCATAATATTTGTTTCAATATTATAACTAAATGCCATGTAATGTTATAAGTGCACTGAGCACGGTTTAACGTAATAAATATTTCAATTCCAAAAACGTTACTAATCATAAATGATTACGGTACATGTAAATAGGAGAGTAATTTTCCTGCAGTGTTGCAAGTATCGTGTGTTTACCAGTTAGGATTCGGGTGTAGTTCGAAAATTAATCAGAGGCCATTGTGGGCGCTTTGTCGCGAACTCCGGTGCCAATTATTGGCTGAGCGGTGCGCTCGCGTAATTGAACCTGCCTTGAGGCAGCGTCCAACTCTATAACCTTTTCCGAATCACTCACCTTTATTGGACATTGATTTTTTCAATTCGAATTTGAGATACATTGTTTTATTTGCCTATCGTATAGTTTAAAAGCAGTGATAGCCCTGTAGTACATACTCGGGAGGTACGAGTTTGATCCTCGACACAGGTACACACCTCTGACTTTTATGAGTATATAACTCATGTTTTAATGTGAGCAAACCTGCACTCCTGAGAGTTCCTCATAGTTCTCTAAAGTGTGTGAAGACTGCCATCCCGATACCAACTTGTGTCGGAGATAATTTCGTCCGTAATTCTTACGTGAGTAAACCGTCATTTGTTCATAAAATAAAGTTACCAAGTCATAAATATCCTGATTTGAAATAACAAAATTTACTCAATTGTTATATTTATAAATTTTTGTGAATAAATAGTTAAATAGTTTTTTTTTAAGACTTTATTGCATCAAATTTACCAATAAAATTTGTACAAAAGGTGGACTTAACGCTAAAAGCATTTTCTGCCAGTCAACCTTAGGACGTG
>JAOPUB010000019.1:3186366-3196976 GCA_027564055.1 Neptis clinioides
ACGATGTTTTCCTTCACCGTTATAGCAAGTGATATTTAATTTCTTAAAACACACATAACTAAGAAAAGTCAGAGGTGCGTCCGTATGTAGGATCGAACTCGGGTCTCCTGAGTAAGACATCAGGTCTGAACTACTGGGCCATCACTGCTATAAGTTGTACAATAAAAAAAAAGAATAGTAGACGCGAAATAAATAATCCTTAACGATATAAGATAATGACGCAACTCGTGAGATCTTGTTTACGTAATTTGATTTTTATAGTCATTATATGTGGATAAAGTTTTAATGGATACAGTCAAGTATTTATTGTGAAATTTATTGGTGCCATTTAAGCTTCAAGTAACAGATACTGGACTCCATAATCATTATTGATTTTGTACGTCTTTATTTTTAAACTAGCCGACCCGCCTGCGCTTCGCTTCGGGTGTTTAAAGGAAAATACATGAGTGTAGCTCAGTCTAACAAACGAACTAACCCTTGTTACCCACTGAACCTTTTTCTGGGACTAAATGTTATAAAATAACACCATGTTGAAGCAGTGATATCCCAGTGGTTAAGACTTGACCACATAACTCAGAAAAGTCAGACGTGTTTGCGCGAGCATTGGATCGAACTCGGACCTCCCGAGTAAGACATCGAGTCTTAACCACCTGGCTATCACTACCTGCACACACATTCCACATTGCTATCGTTGATACTTGGTATATTTTTCTTAAAAATTGCCATATTATTGCATGGTTAGCTAATTGACGTCACTCTAAATCCACTATGGCGGACTAGTTATGAATCCCGTGAAGTTATGGATATAAAATGAAAAAAAAGACTTTACTCAAAATCCAATCTGGCGGATTAGTTATTTCAGTCAGTTCCTGATGTCTGATTAAGCTGAAACCTGGTATACGTATGTAATGTATTTTCTGAAAAATTTCTGAATTTTATTTAATAAAAAAAATACCTAAAAATAATTTGAAACAAGTTACAAAGAATTGCAAAACAATTATGATGCAGCATTCGCATTCGCGAGGATTAGTAATTAGTAACTGAATAAGTAGGTGTTTTTGTGTGTATTCGTAAACCGGTTTACCCACTTATGTGTTTATATTGTGTATGTGGCTTCTGTTTTCAATCTTATAGGACTAAATTTGATTACGGGTCTTGAAATAATGTGAAGTGGGAGCTATTCTTTCTAGTTTTTGAAGTACCATAGACCACTGGTTTTCATATGATTACAACTAAAATTTGACGTTCTCATCCAGGGTTTCTTGTTATTAAATAGTTTAAAAAACTATATTAAAACTAGTCAACCTTCCTCGGCTTCACACCGGTTCAATTTACTATGTATACCTAATCCTTAGAAATATGAAAATTGAATAACATATTGCTGAATAAGAAAATTCAGGCAAAACTAACAGTACCTACATAAATTTCATTATTATCCCGCAGGAACTCGTGTAGACTATAAAGTATCTGTGTGCCATATTTAATAGAAATATAATCTTTCATATTTATATTAAATTGTAATAAATTTTTGATGCATGTATTGCATAAATTTATTGCAATATTCCTGAATATCTTTAAAATGGGTGTACAAGTCAAAAATCTGACAATTTAATATTACTAGGATAAGTAGATGTTAAATTCTCAGATTTTTGCAGATTTCGCACCTTTACACAATTTGTTGTTAGATTTTACTGTTGGCAACTCTTACCATACCATGGCAACTTTAAAATTTGTTCTTAAAGTCTCTTTGTGTCATGCTCTCATCACTTAGCATTTTATAAAATAGTATAGTAACATGCCGACGAACAGATAATAACATCTGATATCCGGAAGTGGTTACAGGTATATGAAGGTCGACACATTATATCAGTATGGCATCGCTTAAGATTTTGTTTCAAGGTTTTTCTACACACTAAAATCAGGTTAATGGTTAAATTATTTTAATAATTTTTTGTATGTTCTGTAAGTATATTCAATTTTAAAGGTTTTTGATTTGATTCTCATTATTTATCAGCTAGTCATATTTTAATAATTCCATAATATACCTAAAGAAATCAATTAAAACCAAATATTTCTTTGGAATTTTTAAGCAGGTGCTTACACTTTTTGATTTACCTAACAAGGTCAATAGTTACTTAAGTAATTACTGATTAAGGATATAACGAGTATAGTTATTATAAAACAAAGATAACTTTTCAAAACTTTGGATTCTTCAACGTTTGTCGTCTTTTTTGTATCTATCTATACGTACAAATAAAATTAAAGTGTCTGTTTGTAATTTCAAATTATAAACTTATCACTAAATGCATATTATGAAAGCATACGCGGTACTTACATAAAAAAGTCATTTTTTTTTTATTTTTACTGTCTATCTATAAAAGTTTTGAAATAAAATGTACGTAAACGTATGAGATTATATTGTTTTAATGGTTATGAAATTAAGCTTTTTTTTAAAAAAGGTTCTTTTGCTTACGAAAGTTTCTATTTTATAAATATCGCCTAATGCTCTAAAACCATGCTGGATACTTCTATATATAAGGTTTTTTCTTGAGATTATAACGATTGATTTTTGTAGTGTGTAGTGCAAAAACTTATTTTTTGGAATTAAGTTATAAAATGAAAAAAAGATATCTATGAATGGTAATACAAATCAGTTAATTCGTTTAATTAGTAAACGTCGCGATTGAAACTACCAATCCAAAGGTATTCAGAACCCCCCACCCAACGATTTAAAACTCACATTAAAAAGTGTTTAGTAGATAAAGCTTATTACTCTCTGTACAAGACTATTTTTAACCTTGGTATCAAAATGATGTTGGTACTCAACTGAATGATTATAGTTTTGTAAACAGTGGCATTTTGAAAAAAGCGACTATTGAGTTTCTTAACTTTACAAAAAGTTTAATTGAAATAAAATATTTTGAGTTTGATTAAATGTTTTATTAACGCATTCATCGTAAAAATCATCTAAAGTAGTAAAAAAAGTCTCTGTAAGCATAACCGATAAAAATATTACAATTAATATTAGAAACTGAAAAATGACTAAATTTGGTAACGGATCACACAAACCACTTCTCCTCATTGTTAAAGCCAAGTTAAAGCATACTGGTTAGCATAATATTAAATCGTTGCTAAGCAACACTTTGTTAGTGTAAACTTGTCACCATATTTTTTTATTTATTACTAGTATTACATCCATTATTAAGTACCGATTGATTGTATTATCCAGTTCCTATCATTTTCTTCCACTTCTTATCAATATACTTATACACTAATTTATTAATCAATTGGTAAAAAAATGGTAATAAATAACTGGAACGAAAATTATAGAAGCCTTATTTAATAAGTAAATTTAATACTAAGAGAATACTAGTACGTTAGTGTGATATGATGATAACATTTATAGCTGTAACGTTCACGGATTAACCTCTAACCCGAGTTATAACTCATCGTTTGTTTTATTATCTGCGCTTGTCTGTGTGCGTAACACGCGTGCGTACGACTCCCAACCCTATGTAGGTCAGGGGATGCTGGAGGGGTGACGGAGAGACAGGGGCACCGAGGGGGCACGTGGGAGCGCGTAGGCGGACATACTCTCTATCGACCGTCCCCATCATCCCTACACCCGCCCACAGATAAAAAAATTGTTTATTGATGCTTCACGCTAAATGTGAATTGAAAATGTATACGAGTGGACGAGCAGCCATCTTGTGTGAACGTTTATATGGATTGATAGCAATCGTTTGGATTGTCAAACTTTATTTACACCTTAGACTATATTTCTATGATTATATTTTTGTCAAAAATAATAGACACGGATGTTCTATGATGTATTATTCACATTTCACACACATAGATATATATAAGTAATATGACCTGTGTTCACACAGTATCGAATAAAGCAATTTCTAGGAACGGTGTTGTGTCAATGTTATTAAAATTATTCACAGAATAACATTATTTGTTCTTTGGCGACATTTTATTATAAACTTAAACGTATATATGTTACACTATAGACTTGGTGGTACATAAACCGCCCCGAACTGGAATCAGTGCGGATAATTGGGCTCTATTTATCGAAGAGTTGAGTGCCAAGTTTTGAGCATGCGACAATATTGCGACGGAAAATACCGCATCCTTATTTCGAAGGATAACAAGGAAAAATATATTTCGCTTTTATAGAAAAGTTACATCTCGGAAGATTTTGATATGATACAAATGTGCGTGTAATACTAGTACGTCATAAAACCTCAGAGAAGTAATTAGATTAAATGTTACGGTCTATACAAGTCGGTGTGGTGTATAAAGGAAAATATAAAAAGAAAATCCGTTCCCGATAGTGTCTTTCCTAAGATAATTTTTTGAAAAATTCTATTTAATGAGTGGCTTAAACATGGCATGCATAATCATTATTAATATACAGCACAGTCTAACAAATTTAGGTCAAATAGGTAAATTTCATATACCAATTAGAGTTATCTTGCGTACCACTCAAAACTAAAATTTGTTAAAATGAGGGTTAAATCAACTGCAAAACATTTGCTAACTACATAAACTAATTTAAAGAAACTTTTTGATCATTGCGTTTTGATTTGTATCAAAGTATTATGATATTGACAACCGGACTACGAATTATACTCCCCTTCCAATTGCAAATTTTTCTAAAAAAGGGCAAATATATGTACATTAAAATATAATAAATCTAAGTAAGTATATGGTTTTACTTTCTTTTAAAAATTACCAAATCAACTTTGAGAGGCTTAATGCCTCTTTCTAACTCATCTATTATTTAATATGTCAATTATTGATTAATCGATTAAGAATCAACCGCTAAATTGGTAAATATTAGACGATTAACTCAGTCACCGGGAAACTTCTGTTATATAATCGAAACTAGAACGATATTTCATTCATATTTACAACTATTAGATATTTTAAAAAATAAAGGCGTTTTTGTACAACAGTAAGTAATCTTCAATACTAGAGACGATGACTAATTTATTATGCCCACCATAATAACTATAACGACACTAGTACAAGGCTCGAATTAAGTAAATCATCATCTTGTTAGGAATAAAATTTCGAATGCAAAAATCGCATTTTTATCGTTAAAAGATTTTCATTTACTCCACATTCCCTAATATCTTTCTGGCGTAATGGTAATCTTATTTCTAAGCTTAGTAAGCCTGATCGAAAACTATTATTACCTATCTTAGTAAAGCGCCAACGATGTTGTTCTACTGGTTTTAATATAATATATTTCTAACTATATAAATTGTCACATAAAAACAATCCGCATAACAACCAAACATTGATTCATTGTACAAATAACTCAACGTCCTCCAAATTCTGAATTCATGCTTTGTCCACATGTGTACATTTTTTGCTGTGGTTCTCAATATGACTAGATAGACTATCGGCTATATTTTATATATTCTAAAAATATATATTATTACAATTTCTAATAGCATAAAGATGTTAAAGTTTATGTACCTTCCATAAACTATGTGTCTATATACATTACTATATTACTTGTTCTATTAAATGTTAAAACAATTTTTTTTGTTTTAAGTTTGACTTTAATAATAATCAATCATCACACCCGTTGTTTTCCTACTCGGTTTTATAAAGTACTTCTCTAGTCTACACTCTCTTCCCCATTCAGTCCACTTACTCACATCATGGTTTTACCATGATTTGTGCTTATTACGTTTCCATGACTTTGCACTTTGTAACTATCACAGTTGAAGATCTGAATGTGATTACTACGTCAATCTTTATTTAATCATGTTTTTTATGATCTTGCCCAATTGCAGAATATTTTCGCAAGCACAATTTGTGGCCAAATTTTTAATTTTTAGTACAACAATTTTATCAATATCTAGTTTATTGTAGCTTCTTTTATCGCTATTAAGCTATTGTGCCGGGTTTCCTCCTCGTAATGAGGTTAGGCCATAGTCCACCACCCTGAATCATCGCGGGTTGGTAGACTTCACACTGCCTCGAAAACTCTCAGGAGTGCAGATTTTCTCACGATGTATAGTCGGCCATATAATTACCTTACCACTTTTACGAGCAACTCACCGTTATAGCAAGTGATATTTAATTTCGTGACCAGTATCGATTATTACTACAATTATTTACCACAGGGCTATGGCTACTTTTTACATGAAGCTACCACAATCTTCGAAATGACAATATCAATAAAAATTAAAATAAGTAGAGGTGTCGGGTATGGATTAAAGATAATGATTATTAAATGCAAGGAAACTAGACACGTGAGGAATGCTCAAAATCCGTGGGCAGTTGGAATGCGTTATTTTTATAGATCCCAATATTCTTTATGATAAGCTAAATCTTAATGCACGCAATATATCTAGTCAGCAGTTTATTTACGCTTCACACCCGAGGAAGGCTGCTAATAAATTGATGAGATGCAGATATACCGGCATTTGCTTTAATGCGGTGTTGAAAATTGTGTAAGATTGTGCTCTAAATAGGAAACTGAGTATTTGTGACTGAACAGAATAAGGAATTTGGGGATGTACAAACCTTTAACCTTAAATTTTAATTGATGAGTATCTATAACATATTTTTAATTAATAAGCATTTATAACTAAGTTGTAAAAAAACTAGATGACTTAAAATATAAAAGATACTCAGAACGTCTTTTAACCGTTATTAGGTCTTAAAATTTCATCCCGGATTTAATGTAAAAAAAAAACCTCTTAGAATATAGGTTATATATCTATAAAATTTTTGTTTTAGTATTTTAAAAAATAAGATAATAATTATCTTGCTTATTCTTTACGTAAGTATAGCTTGCGCTACATTAGTATGAGTATGACCTTGATTGCGCATAACTCATATTTAGGACCTTTTTAGAGGGGGGCGGGGACCCCAGCAGTGCGCCACACGGTATTGGTTCTAATGCGTAGTTTCAGTTTCCGCGCGTCTGCTTATCAAAATAGTTAACGTCACGGATGTAACAGCCAATGCAGTCGGACAATAAACTCAGAATGAGCAATGTTACCCCACTGTTTTTTCTCAAACGTGAAGTTATGTGGCGATTGCTATACACCTTATTACCTATTAAATATTGGTAAAAAAATACCTTGGATAATGTAATGTTTGAAATATTTCATGATCATTACTTCCTCTTTTATGAAAATTCAGTTTTATAGTAATAATAGAGATTGGAGAATCTCGGTTACAGTATCTAAAGGCATAATTAAATGTAAGTGTACTCGTTCTGGTCGAGGCAGGGCTCAGCTGGTTGTAGGGCGCGCGCCTATCGATTGCTACAAGGACAAGGCCACCCACACTCCTGCAAAACTGTCACACGCCTTGAACACGGATTTGTGTAACGTTTGCGTATCAACATTATTGAGACGATCGGAAAATTATGAAATTTATGAAAATGTTACCTTTATTGAATCTGTCGACCTATATACAAATGTTCATATTTAGTTTAGATCTCTTTAGTGTCCAGATATTTTTTTTTTCGTTTTTAATATCTATATAATTATATCTATTAAAGAAATAAAGATTCTTTTTATCAACAATTTTTCTACTAACAATTCTAAGAAATGTGGCTTATTTAAGCCATAACTAAGCTATATTACTGATTAAAAGTTCTTTCTATTCTAATTTTAAAGCAATAACATTACATATTCACGTTTCCATTACGGTAATAAAATAGCCGGATAAATGTAGCCACTAGCAAGGCTCGACAGTACCCAGGAAGGCTCTTCGACAACAGGCGCATGCGCGCTGGCATCGATCTCCACGTCCGCTCTGCCCACGTAGGAAGATGCCGCGAGCTGCTACTTTGTAACTCAATGAAGATATCCGGTGTTAATATGTTCGTCTTTGATAAATTTATCTTTTAGATTTTATAAGTTCTGATACTAATATTTAATTAAGTATTTCTAAAATTTAAAAATATTGTTCAAATTAGAGTTCCTATTAAATGTTGATTTTATTAACATATTAGAATGCCGTAGATGATAATGATATATTAGCAAATATCAGTTAAAAAGTAAAAATAATGGATATTATTAGTTTTTACATGTCATAGTCCTACACAAGCCGGGTACTGTCCTTGGGTGCATGTCTATGTATTTAGGGTTGCTTTTTGTGCAGGATTACCGGTTTGTGTCTCACCCAATAAGTGTAACATATATATCAGGTCACAATACATTTAAAACTAAATTGTCTAAAAATTTGTCTAACCCGTGATTGAATAAGAAAAGTAAGAAATGGATATTCTAAGCACAGTTTATTTTCAGATTGAAAAAAAAAAATACTAAGCAAAAACTCTTTCTGGTAATCAATTCGTAATAAGAGTGATGTAATGATTAATTTTTAGTTGTAATGCTACATTGAATCATGACACAAAATTAAAAATGGAGGGGTTGGTTAAGGCGATCTCGGTTAGCCGTAAGGCGGAAGGACAGCGGGAGGGGCGGTGCAGCTGCCGGTGCATCAGCAGGCGGGCGGGTCCCCGCACCCACGCGTCCCGCTGCCCGCGCCGGCCCATTGCCAAGTTCAATGCCAAGGTCATGCGCGAGCGAGTGCGACTGCGCGCCGCAATGCAGGAGCGGCCGGCGACGCGTACCGTCAGTACCTCGAGAACGCCGCTGCTCACCGCATCGCGAAACTCCTTAACATATCAGTCAAATATCAATCCTAAATCCTCAACACATCCTCTGGTCCTTCCAGGTGAAGCGCAGCACGGGTGGCGATCGTTCCGCGGCGTTCGGAATTCTTCCGGTGAACACCATGTGCATTTCTCGGGCGCACGACAGCCGGTTCCAGTTATGCAATACCTAACAGAATACACAAAATTACCGGTAAGCAATAACATACATGTATTCTTAATTGTATTTTGAATTCACGACCCATATTCTCCGCCATTACCGCGATCTTGCCTAAATTCGATTGATTGTCTAAGGTGTAGTTGAGCGTCCATATGATTTATAATTCTATGGAATGTTAACACCTATGGTCGATTAATTTCTATTGTCTCAAGTTATAATTAAAATCAAAAAAATAGTAGTAAGTCCTGGTTTATTAAACATTTGAAAGCGTCATTATATTTAGTAGCGGGAAGTGGCCATATTTGTTTAGAATTACCTATGGCACTCTTAGATAGGCAACAGTTTGCATTCGTGCCGGTCACTTATGAATTGCTTTGAAATTTCTTATCTATTTCACATTGTTAAACACATAATGTTGTGCTAAGAGTAAATGTGTAATATATTGTTTGCAAGGGATCAGGATTTCTTTTATTTATTGAGGAATCCTTAGTATTTGAAAATTAATAAGGTAAAATAAAGATGTAAATTTCTGCGAAACTCCAATTGGAGAAAGTCTAAAACTATAAAATGTCGAGGAAACTATTTCAAGTTTCGCTTTCAAAATGGCTGCCAAAATTTCTAAGCCCGATCAAGGGCATCAAGAATAAGGGCCATAAGACTGATACATCGCGTCGTATCCTGTTGTAGTGTGGATTTAACAAAAAATGTCGAACATACAAGTTCAAGGCAATCGGGTGATCCCAGCCGACTAGCTTCGGTAGGGTGATACAAATGAACACATAAGTGTATGTTGTTAAATTATATTTTATATGAGTGAGACAAAGAGCTCATTATGTTATTTAAATATCTCAGACAAATTTATTTAATCAATATATTTTCTTCTAGGATACTTTTTGAATTATGAAAGAACATCAAATATTTATGTACAGGGAAATAAATGTAAAGATCACCAGACTAAAGTCCACTTTAATGCTCAGATCTATACGTATAAGTTACCTAAACATAATTTTATTTGATTAAAGATAAGAATTAGATTTAACGTATCGCGTTAACGTAATTTTAACCCAGGGCCTCCCATGGACATTACCTTGAACCCGGAGCCGCAAAGCCTGAATATTAATCACCAAACGAAATAATTGTAAAGACAACAGTGACATTTCCTTTGATTTTGCTAATGTTTTTGAAACCTGGTTTTCTTGCTTATTGTTAAATAAATAATTCATTTCAATAATCTCAATACACTCAAAGATTACAGCAAATGCCGTAGGTAATGCAATAACAAAACTAAATCTAGAAAATCGATTGTTCATTATTCGATCTAAAATTGGATCGAACGTAAATTATGAATTGGAATATCTTGATTTGTTTCTGGATGTGTTTTAGGCTAAACAATCGTTTTCTATAGTTAATAATTAAACTTTTCAAAACAAAACTACTTTTATTCGGAATTGTGCAAGAAATGTGGTATCAACAATATCAGCTGACGCTCGACGGTCGCGTCACATGTCGTCATCAACATCTTTATTTATTTACAACAGTATTAGTCATAGCCCATAACATTAGTTATTACTCGTGGGACTATGTTTTATTTATAAAAACTACATATATTTATAAGATTATATGAAAACGAGTTTGTGTTTGTTATAAGTTTTATTTAGCAGCAGTTGTTGTTTTTACTAATCTAAATTTTATGACGTAATTGCTAATTTTATCCATTTTCTTTTACTATTTGAACTGAATATTAGTGCAAGAGAATTATATTGTGTATTGGTGTGACGCGCAAATCTT
>JAOPUB010000019.1:3210490-3225826 GCA_027564055.1 Neptis clinioides
GAGAGGATTATTAGATAAAGCGGTGCCAGCACAAAGTTAACTGTAATATACTACTTTAAAGCGATAATAACTAACATCAACTATATACACTTTACATATATAACAATATAAATTCCTACATGCATATATACAAAAATACATTCATACATTAACTTGTCATAGTTAAGGTTAGTGTACCATATGTGGAACTAAAATAAAAAGTTTCTTGTTCTAGTAAGTACGTTCTGTCTATTTTTTTGGGCACTAAAAAAATTATCAATTTAACTTTCTAACCGACAGGGCATTTAGCTGGAGATCTGTATTATTTTAGTAACTAACATATTTCTTATTTAATCGGTACTTACACTGACTAGGCAGACAGCCAAAAGGACGATCAGTAACTTGTTCATCTTGTTATTTTTCAAACACGACCTTTCAATACAACTCCGAGTATCACATCGAAGAGTGTTCGCCAAATTTTAAATCATACGTGAGTTATACGTTTCAGCCTTTTAATTTGCCAATTAGATCCAATATAATTATATATAAAAAACATAAATTTAATTTCCAGGCACTGTATGGTCACAAAAGTCAAACAGACCTAGGAGGTGCTGCACCCAATCCAACAATACCTCGCGTGACCACACCACAGCCTTCTGCTGAAGACCCCGCGCTTTGCGGTGACCCGAACATTGATACCATATTTAATTCAGCCGATGGTGCCACATTTGTATTTAAGGGTGAGTACGAAAAAAAATCATGTCACTACTCCATTCATTCTTCATAAAATTAAAAACTAGATAAAATCATAACTCAGAGTAATGTTGTTGCTTTATTATAACTCTTACCTTATTTCATACCCAGGCGAACATTATTGGCGTCTAACAGAAAACGGTGTAGCAGCAGGTTACCCTCGACTTATTTCACGAGCCTGGCCTGGTCTTCCTGGTAACATTGATGCGGCATTCACATATAAAAATGGAAAGACGTATTTCTTCAAAGGATCTAAATATTGGAGGTATAATGGACAAAAGGTAGATGGGGAATATCCAAAGGAAATCAGTGAAGGTAATCCTCGCCACAGAAAAAGATTATGCTGTAAACATTTTTTTGTAATTATGAATAAATATATATTTTGATTGAATTATTTTTAGGTTTCACTGGTATACCAGATAACTTAGACGCCGCGCTAGTCTGGTCAGGTAACGGTAAGATCTACTTCTACAAAGGAAGCAAATTTTGGAGATTTGATCCAGCTCAACGACCACCTGTCAAATCCACATATCCTAAGCCTTTATCCAACTGGGAAGGAATACCCGATAATATAAACGCAGCTTTACAATACACCAATGGATATACATATTTCTTCAAGGATGGATCATATTGGCGGTTTAATGACAGAACTTTTAGTGTAAGTATGCAAGTTTTATACTATACTAGCTGACCCGTTCTCGCTTCGCCGCGGCGTATTCATTCATACTAACTTTGCCCCCTTTATCCTTTAAAGGGATGATTTTCGAAAAAATATTTTACACTTGTCTCATAACTTACAGTGAAGAAACTTCATACTGAATTTCATTCTAATAACTTTGAAAATGACGTTGATGACGGGCTGTTGGTACGATGAAGATTCGTACCAACAGCCCTCCCATTTTACCCTCTTTTTTTCGTGGATTTTTTTCAATTTTTGTCTACATAAAAACCTTGCTTAAGAGTTAAACCAATATATTTAAAAAAATCCCGAATTAGTCCAGGCGTCTTCGAATTAGCGCTAAGCAACGTGATTCATTTTTATTTATATAAATTATATATTTGAAAATTTAACTGTACCAAGTCTCCCGGTTGGGACTAGTATTCCTTCTCTCCTCTATATAAAAACGAAGAGACTGGCTAACGTATCATTCCAAATTTCTGGAAATCCCGGTGCTAAAAGCGTGGTACTTGTGAGTTGTAATATAAGGCATATAAAGGGTACAAAAACATTTTTTAATGTAAATATATAATATAATATCCAGGTGGACACTGACAATCCATCATTCCCACGGTCCACCGCGTACTGGTGGTTGGGGTGCAGCTCCGCGCCGCGAGGAACAGTTGGAGGTAACGCGCGACTCACTCAGAGGTTTTTTAGGTATACCAGCTGAAGGTTTTATTGATGATACAGAAGGCTCAGTTTTTACTACTGTTGCTGATTTTTCATTGACCCCTTGTTCTCTTTTAAATACATCCAAAAATGTCTCTGAATTAGACTTAGTACTAGATGTAGATTTTTCATTGTTAGTCTCCAAATTACTAACACTGGGTTTGAGACAGTTATTTGATAAAACAGAATTATTTTGGACCTTTGTGTTAGAAATACTTGCATCAGGGATTTCAGTTGTTAATTGATTATTAACTTGAATTTGTCCTTTTTGAACTTTGGTATTCAATTTAGTTTCTGTATGACTCTTAGCTACAACGCTAGATAATGATGAGGTGTAGCCATTTGTCACTATTTCCTTTATATCTTTCTTAATAGTACCATTAATGAAAGAACTTAAAGAATCATCACCCTTTTTTAAAACTGTGCCTTTTAGATCAATATTTTCAGAAATAATGAAATTGTCTTCAGTATGACTAACAGTTATCTCTCCGGCAATAACATCAGAGTCATGAAATGTATATAAGTCATTAGGATCTATTTTAAATTTAGTATGGAAAAAGCTTTCACTAAGGTGTGGGATGTAGGATTCTTCATCTCCAGAACTGTCCTGAGTAAATATATTAACTTCACCACAACCCCCCGATGCACTCTCAACTGCCATTTTGTACTGTGTAGCACAACTCGCTTCTGATATATTTTGGGTAATACCACTGAAACTAACCGAAAATCTATCATTAATCAATAATAATATCATTATTAATTAAATGGACCAACATAACGGTTGTAACTTACCCCACATTTTCGGAAGCACTCAAATAAGACATGTTATCATTTTAACATCTACTTAAACAAATTACAAGTACTGGGAATTACAATACTATATGATTGGTCCCTCTGCTTCATACTGAAAATTGGATACTTTTATTAAATAATTATTTTAACTTAAATGTTTGATACAATGGAAAATACGTATATTTTACTAAGAAAGATAAAATTTCAAAGCAATGACAATCATAATGACATATGTCATTACAAGAAATTAAAAAGTATTACTAATATTAACCTATTCTTTATGTTTACAAATAGTTGACGAGGCTAATAATTAATTAATAAAGCTATATCATTACGAGTAAATACTTAATACTTATAGTAAAAGTATTTTTGTAATAATAATATGCGAAGCTCTCACTTTTTTAATCTAGATGACTCACAAATTAATACTTCACTATAAATTTGGATATTAACTTACAAATATTGATTATTGTAACAAAAGAACTTAATTTAATAAATTTGTAAAAAAATGATAGCTTTGAAACTCAAACTTTTATTCAATAACATCAAAAAATTGACAGATTAAAGCAAATGGTAGCTAAAATGCGGGTTCGTTCAGAAATATTAAATTAGAAAAAAGACTTTATATTAAATATAATATACAAAACTTATTCGTATAAGTAGTTAAAAGTACACTATTTTATATAAAAAATGTATTATCATTAAAAAGTACACGCATTTTGAAAAAGAAAATTATAATGCCTAACTCGTAAAGCACACAGAGTGTGTATGTATAATATGAGCACTACTAGTTATGTATGATAAGTTTATAAAACTGATTTGATACAAAAATCAGTTAAAACTTATGACAGCCAAACCTAACAGTAATAAAAAGCAAGTGATTCGATGAGACCGATTCGTATCGGTACCTATATCAAAATTTTAAACCTATTACAAAATTTGCTATCTTAATTAAAATACCGTGTTATTTTTTGAGATTTGTAAATACCTATATTTATTATGATATAGTTAAATCGTCAATAATTGAATTAAAGTTGATTATCATAGAACACTGTTTAAATCGATTTAAAACTACTGTTTTGTAACATTTTGCGGTCATTAAATGTCATTACTCATACAGCTGTATTTTTATTGGCTGATTATCATCAAACCATTTTGTCCATTGGCTATCTTGCAGTTATGGATGACAAATACAGAAGTTTTTGTTTTAATATGTTACAGTTTTAAATAATGTTAAAATATTTATTTTGAAATAAAATATTATTGCTGTTGTCAAGTGTATGTAGTATACGATTTCAAATATGCAAATAGTATATTTTCTAATATTTTTAAAGTATAAATGAAAATCAACATTGAACATATTTTTAAATTTCCCGCGGAAATATTTTTAATTTGAGAACCCCGATTTTCGAAGCGTTGTTGTGAATCCAATATGGCGTTATCTGATGTTTTAATATTTTGAAGGTACGTCAATTTGACGATTCTATAATGTGTAATCCGGTAAATATCTTGTTTTTAGAAAGTTTACTCCACGAGGACTTTAGTTGTAATCGAGTTGCAGTTGTTCATTGAGTTTGTTTAGTGTAGTGAAAGGTTTACAGATTGTATTGTTTTGTTTGTGATTTCCGATCATTTAGCAAACCATTGTCATAAAAAAATATTTTAAAATTGAACCTGAATTGATAATGTTGTGTAAAAACAATATTATATCGTTTATTTATATACGCTTGTTTTGACGAGGACGTCGACATTCACGGATTGTAATTATAGTAATTACTTATGTAGCCTTTGGTGATTATTTTACGATTTATTATATTTACGAAAATATGTTGTTACAGAAGTGTATAAGTTTTAATACAAATGGGAGTGAAATAAATAAATGAGCCGGTGCCCAGGATAAGCGCCTGAATTATTGATTCATTATTTGAGTATATAGTAATAGTTGCGTTGACTATCATGACAGACACGAGACGAAGAGTCAAGCTTTACGCTCTTAACGCTGATCGGCAGTGGGATGACAGAGGAACTGGGCATGTTTCATCTTGTTATGTGGAGAGATTAAAAGGAACCTCATTGTTAGTGAGGGCAGAGTCTGACAGCACACTTCTCTTGGAAAGCAAAATACAACCTGATACAGCCTATCAGAAACAACAGGATACTTTAATAGTATGGTCAGAGGGAGATAATTTTGATTTAGCATTAAGTTTTCAAGAAAAAGCTGGTTGCGATGAAATATGGGAAAAAATATGTCAGGTATAAATACATTTCTTGTCATTCACAAAAATTCTAGTTGGAATTTATATACAAGATTTATTCATGGATGCATGAAGGTTTATTTAATCCATACATATTAATATATGTATGGATTAGTATGCAGGTTTCTATATTATATAAAGTTGTAAATCTGCACTATTCTGTTTTTATTCATTAAGAGTGTATGATAGATGCCTAGGGCAATAATGTCTTTACATACCTTCTTTCTACTTTCTAGTCATGTCTTATTTCTCATAAGTTTCCCAAAAGTTATAGTGTTCATTCTTAATACATAATGATCATGACTAAACTAAGAGTAACCAAACAAATATTTAAAAAAATCTGTAATAGTTGTTATTAACACTAAAGTCTTAAATGTCAAATTGTGTAGATATTGTGTATGTGTAATATGTTTCTAGAAAATTTTCCACAATTTGTAAAAATTGAGTTTGAATCTAATATTCAGTTTACTTGGACATGATTAATTTATTCCAATACATCCTTAATACATAAACATGTAAATAAGTACAATAATTTTCTAAACTTATAAAATCCATTTATACATGTAACTATTAAAATTGAACACAGATGATTTCAATGATTACAGGTTCAAGGTAAGGATCCTTCAGTTGAAATTACACAAGATATAGTGGAAGAGTCTGAAGATGAGAGATTTGATGATATGTCAGACAGTGTTCAGCCAGTAGAGTTGCCAGCATGTGAAATGGGTAGATTGGAGGACATAAGTGAGTTAATGAACAGCTGTTTGGTGTCACCTGCAAGAAAGGATAAATTAGCAGCAGCCCTAGACAGTCAGCACTACATCAAGAAACTCTTAAATCTCTTTCACATGTGTGAAGATATTGAAAATATTGAGGGATTGCATCATCTCTATGAGATATTTAAAAGCATATTCCTTCTTAATAAAAACACACTTTTTGACACAATGTTTGCAGATGACACTATTTTTGATGTTGTTGGCTGTTTAGAATATGACCCCAGCCTACCTCAACCTAAAAAGCACAGAGAATATCTAAGAGAGTTAGCTAAATTCCGAGAGGCCATTCCTATTAAGAATAATGATTTACTGGCAAAAATACATCAAACATACCGAGTACAATACATTCAAGATATTGTTTTACCCACACCCACAGTTTTTGAGGATAATTTGCTAAGCACATTGTCCAGTTTTATATTTTTTAATAAGGTAGAAATAGTGAAACTCATCGAGGAAGATGATAAATTTCTAACAGATCTATTTAAGTTGCTTATGGATGATAAGACACCTAATGGTAAAAGACGAGACTTAGTACTATTTTTAAAAGAATTTTGCAATTTTTCACAAAACTTACAACCTCAAGATAAAGAAACTTTTTATAAGACTTTAGTTACATTGGGTATCCTGCCAGCTTTAGAAATAACGCTAAGTATAGATGATCAGAAGACCAAGACTGCATCTATAGATATATTAACATATATTGTTGAATTTTCACCATCAGTTGTGAGGGACTATACATTACAACAGTCTAGTAATACAGAAGAAGTAAGTGCAATTACATTTCATTATAGTGAAGTAAAAATAAATACAGTTATAGTAATCTTAGAATAGTATTATGTATGATAATATGGTTATGTAACATATCAAAGCAACATACAAGGGAATAAAATTCATATGAAACTTCCATAACCTTGGTATTTAAAAATGTCTTTATAATAGAATTTTGTTATATGTCCCATATAAAATATGTTATAGATTTTATAATATGTGTTATCTATTCACAGGAACAAATGTTATTGAACATAGTAATAGAACAGATGCTTCGAGACCAGGATCCAGAATTAGGTGGAGCTGTGCAGCTAATGGGTGTCATACGTATACTTCTTGACCCTGAGAGTATGCTTGCCTCAGTCAATAAAAGTGAAAAAGCTGATTTCCTTAATTTCTTTTACAAGCACAGTATACAGACCCTTATAGGTTAGTTAGAAACAGTCATTAATTTGATATATATAATAAATTGTAATAATTAATTAATTCAACTTTTTTTATATCTTTTCTAATCAATTGATTTCATTTCCTCTTGAAACATTAATCTTTTTTTTAACAAATTATTTTTACACTTTATTTTGTCTTACAAAAAACTTCGACATTCTTTCTTTTTGCACAACTTATTATTACTTTTTTTTAGTTAATAAATTTAAAATAAGTAATAATTTCATTTAAAACAGTAAAATTACTGAAAATAAAAGATAATAATGAATTTTGTAATTTTTTATTATATATTTAAATTTTCAGCACCTTTACTAGAAAATACGACAGGGGAAAAGCCCTTAAAAGAAGACTATCACACAGTGCAGCTATTGGGTCTTGTATTAGAGCTGCTTTCCTTCTGTGTTGAGCATCACACATACCATATTAAAACTTGCATATTAAATAGGGTAAGTGACAGTTTTTAAAAGATTTTTGATTGATTGCTAATTAACTATTAGTAAAATAAAATAATTAATTAGTGAAAATAAATTCTTATTCTATGTTTTCACTATTTATTACTTTACTTAGTTTATAAATAACTTCCTAATGTCACTAATAATATTGTATTATTTTTGAAATGATATAATAATGTAATATTTAAAAGTTTGGCACATTGGTGAATATTATATATCACTAACTTATCTGATTGTGCTACTTGGATCGCTTTTTTATATAACCTTCCTTGAGACATGCTATAAAGTCTTTCCAGCAACGAAAGGCAAAACCAAGTCTTCAGCTTTATAATAATATATATATCTCAATATATATATTTTCTATACTAATAAAGTAAACTAAAGCTTTTACCAACATAGTATGATAAAATATGTAAATATTCCAGTAGTCGCCCATCAAGGTTGCTTGTGTCATAAATAGTAGTTTTAATTAAATGTAAATAGAATAGTCCTATTTTATATGTAATATGTGTGAATGTCGTTTTTTACCAATATTTTAATTTACATAACTTTAAGAAATATATTTAATACTAGTTGACCGGCCCCGGCTTCGCACGGGTTCAATTTACAACATTATTATCCATAGATTTATTAAAAAAAAAATTCAACATAATATTGTTGCTAAATGAAGATATGCAGTTGCTTATGACAAAGATCTTTATCATTATCCTGTTGGAACTCTGAATTCTTCCAGGATAAAAAGTAGCCTATGTGTTCTAAAAGTGTGTGTGGTAAAATCATTAAAATCCATTTAGCCATTTAAGAGAGGCAGAAGGCAAGAGAGTAACAAACATTCACATGTATAACATTAGTAAGATACATTGGATAGGGCTAATTATTAAATTGAACTGGTTCAAATTGAAACATTCTTTTTGTCCTTGTAGTTTTGGATTGTTCATTATCCGAGGGAGGCTATATAACATCACGCTACGATCCATAGGAGCGGAGCATCACGTGAATGAAATCGTGCAGGTCGACTAGTTTATTTTATAAGCTTAAGGTATATATTTTTTAAATCTTAAATTCCACTAGTCGATCCGCGCTACTTGTTTCGCGTTATGCTCCACTCCTATGGGTCGTATTGTGATGTTTTATAGCCTATAGCCTTCCCTGATTAATGAACTACCCAGTAGAAAAAGAATTTTTCAATTCTAACAAGTATCGGCTTAATTAATTAATGTAACCAGCTATAGATACTGTCCGAATTGACTCTTACGGCCGAAATTAATCATAAATCCTAGTCCAAATCCAAAATCAATAGATTGTAAATGGAATTCAAATTTAAGCATAAATTATTCAAATTTCGAATCTATTTTTATCATATATAGTATAATAGTAAGTGATCCAAAATTTTGAATAATGAATAGAAAATACATTTCAAATTTAAATTTGAATTTAGAATACATTTTCAATCCATAATCCATCTGTTTTTGTTTTTAAAAATATTAAATACATAAAAAAAGAACGTCAATAAATTTTAAACTTAAATATTCAATTAATTTAAATTTCGAATACAATCATTACTATAATATAAAACCTTTAGCTAGTTAACTTTTTAATAAAAAAGGAGTTAAAAAAATAATAAATAGCAATCTAGCAAAGTTTCCGCGTTCATCCAAGCGTGGCTGTACCGAGCTGTAGGGCTGTAGGGCTGCAGGGCTGCGGGCGTAGAGCTGGGGTCGCTCCGGAAGATGTAATGATGTTTGTCAAATGGAAAATGAGATAGGGAAATGTGCTGAGAGATATTTTTGCTGAACTCGTATTAACTTTTCCATACATAATTGCTTTCATGTTTTTGATAAATATTCTCGATTACATGTTAATTTTTTTTTAATTTGTGCTTACATATATATTTAGACAGTTCATATACTTAGGGACTGTTACTATTTAGTCTGTATTGTCTATGCATATTATGACAGTTCAGATACTTAGGATTTTACTGATTAGAGCTTTGATTGTTTTTGCTGACTTGCTGACGTAAGGGGGGGTTGGTTGATAATTAACTTTAACAGATTATAAAATATTTAAAGGAAGCTACAATACGTGGAGCTATAGATTAAAAACCAAAAAACCATATTATGGAAATTAAATGGAAAATATTACCAAATTAGGTTAAAATTTAAATACGACCTCCATGGAAGTTAAAAGAAATCAGTTCATTAAGTGCTGAGATATCCCATAACATAAAAAAGATAACTAGAGCAATAATAAGATAATAAGAGCATAGATATAGTGAATTGTAAATGGTACATGAATATTAAACATATTTGTACAGTACAGCCCCTCCAGTCGTGTTGACATTTAATTAAAGCGGTATACTGATTAAATGATTAAATAACGTTTAATTTTGTTTGTTTTCATACTCATACTACTCAGTGGAGTGTTAAAAGTGGCTATGGTTTGAGATTGAGGGTTCGTGGGTTCAATAGTCACTTATTGGATATAAAAAAATTTACAGAAGCTTTAGAACCGCACCTATAATATTATTTTTTAAATTATTATATAATCTGTGCCAGATGCAAATAAAAATATTAGGTATATGGATTAATCTCCTGGAAGCCATGTCATTTTTTATTTTCCTTATCAGATTTTAAGTATACAATTAAAAAATAAAACTATGACATGGATTAAACTTTCTGAGTCCAAGCGATTTTTTATCTATAGGTACTTTTAAAAAGTTCTTCGTTTTCTCTGTATATTGTTATAACTAAATATTTTAGACAAGCGCCATAATAAGAAAAAAAAGTATATGGATTTAAAACCGACGTATTTGTATTGTGTGTTGACGAAGAAATCGTGTTAAAGACTAGAATTAAATTTTTATCACACTACGAAAGTCGTTTTCTTTTAGTTATGGAGTTTTTAAAATAGCGCCTTGATTTTCGTAAGAAATCTAATATTTAATTTTTTTTTTAATAAAGATTATCAGTTTGGATTGCAAACTACTAATATTCTTGTTCTCCTCTCCAACTAAGCTAACATTATACTTATACAAAAAAATTAAATTAATATAACTCCGATATTTATAGATGTCGACATCAATTTTATCTTTATCCTTCTTTACTCATAAATGAAGTCGATTGTGAAATGAAATTGAATCAACACTAGATTTAAATGTAAATTTTTAGTCTAGTGTTGCACAGTTCTACAAAAATAAATCGATTTATAACTTGATTTTTATTTTTTATTCATTTACGTTATGTTGTAAAAACACTTATTGTGTATTGATTGTATTGTCTTTAAAGATATTTATTTATTTATTTAAAATTTTATAAAAATTCTCCATTAGTTGATGTGATTTAAGAAAGTTTTTTAGAGTTATTTTCCGATTTGATATTTGTATCGACAAAAACAGTCAAAAGAACATTAAAACTATGGAAAAGATCTAGATTTATGAAAGGTATAAAAATATTTTTTTTTGAGTTTATCATCGCGGGGTTTTGATTTAGGATTTATTTTAGGAAGCACCTTGACATTTCAAGTTCAAAACATCGATTATTTAATTAATCGATATTAACTTTTTTTGTTTATTTTGGTTACATTAATGGTTAGACTAAAGTATCAATCATTATTATTATTTAATGCAGTGTATCTAGCATCGATATATTTTAAGAAGTAGTTAATCAAGAAAATGTATGCCGAGATATCTCGCAAAACTATAAATGTAAGCAAACCCGAAGAAACTAACCTAACTTGGTACAACTCAGTATTGACTGTCCGAGGCAACAAGAACTTACATTTGATTGATTTCACATACGACTTGCACACACTGGAAAAGAATATTGATCTCAAAGAATGTACTATTACTGCTAATTATGATAGTCCGTTACCTGAGAATTTCCTGACAAGTTATGCTGCAAGGGGATTGAGTAATTTGGAGCTTGTTGAGATGATTACTAACCCTGCTCTCTGGACGCATAGTAGCCCGCTCACTCAAGAAATGACCACTTTTGTCGCATTTAAATGGTCTCCACATAATCTTATAAACAATAATGAGAGCATACTTGCTACTGTTAATAGTATTGGCAATGTTGAATTATTTGGGCCTAAAAGACAAATATGGGCAAGCATTATGGACTTTTCAAAGGAAATGAGAAAATATTTACAGAATGAATTTTATAATTTAACTGAATGCTCCAAAGAATTTGAAGAAATTAAAAAAGCTGTATATAGTATAGAAACATCAACAATTTGTTGGGCTTCAGACTTAAATGATGATAATTCCTGCTATTTTGTTACAATTCAAAAATCTGGTGATATGTTATTTTGGTGTTTAAAACAAGATTATGCTAATATACAGACTAAGTTCTGTGGTAGTATTAAAAGTTCTAATAACTTTGAAATTAATACAGTAGAATGGGTAAATTTTCACAATGACAAATTTTTATTAATATTTTCTAATGAATTTGGTCAAGTAATTATAAATGAATGCGAAATAGTTGATGACACAGTAAAACTTTTAAATGAACACACTATATGGGATTATAAAGACAAAATGATAGTCACACACATAAATTATTTAATTAAAGATGGAAAATTGTTACTTTTATTTAATAAGCATAGACATTTAATCGTGCAACTGTATGATGAATCATTAAAATTATTATCGCAGATATTTGAGAATGTAAATGATTTCAAAATAACTGGTATTACAAAGAAACACGAAGATATGTTTGTGTGTACTGTAAATACAAAACTATATAAAATTGAATATTCTTTAGAAAATGTTTTAAATGTTAATTTAAAATTAATAGACATTAGAGATTCATATCCCAATTATGAGCTTCATGGAGTCGCATTTTCAAGTAGTTCTGCAATATTAGCTCTTATACTACTTGATAGAAAACTCTTATATCGCAAAGAATCTTTGAAATATTATATTATATTCTTTTGCAATGTATCTTCTCTTGAAGATTATGGGAATAATGTTATAGATAATCCAACAAAGAAATTAACAGATGTATGGGATACTGTTGAAATTCTAAGATGTAAAGTAATGAAAGCCAAGAAAATGCCTAATTTAGATTACTGTAAATTACTCCAAGATAGTAAAAGTGATGTATATAAGCTAAAAACGTATTTAATTTTCCTTATATTATATAAAAATTTAGGTAAAATGTTTTCTTGGAATAGAACGGATGAGTTACCAGAAAAATCAATGGAAGTTATTAAAGATAAAATATTAGTAACTCAGGCAGTGAAAGTTATTAAATTAATTCAGGAAATTTTTGAAAAAAGCCAGCTATTAAATGACTGGGATAAAGAATGTTTTGTTGGTTGTAAGAAATTTATTTTTTATTACTGCAAAGCATATCCGGAAAATCCAAATGATTTAATTGCAGGTGGTATAATTAATCTGCCGTGTGCAGACATTGTTTACACATGCCAAGGTTGTGATAATGATATAGAGGAGTTTTCCTGTAAAGATGGACATTTAAACATGTTTTGCTCCCTAACTTTCACTCTTATAGAGGATGATAATTATCTTGTATGTAAGAGCTGTGGAGCAACAGCTAGAGCAGAGTTAATGGAACAAAAACCAATATGTATTTTTTGTGATTTATATTTGACTAATAGCTCTTTGCCTTTTTGATTTGGTATGAAAATATATCAAAATTATTTAATATTTTCTTTTATTTTTAAACCAGTTTTTCACATTCTAATTATTTCCACACTTCATCATTTTTATAAAAAAATTTATTAATGTATTTTATATTATAATATAATGGATGGCAGTGATAGCCCAGTGGTTAAGACTTGATGTCTTACTCGGGAGGTCCTGGAGGAGGAGAATGAATAATTTAAAAAAATATAGTAACACTTGATACTCAGTTTTATTGTTTCAATATAAACATAAATAAATAATTAAAATAAATTATGCGGCAGTGTAGTGTCTCACACAGACTCCGTCCCAATTGTTAGTTGTAAGAGTCTGAAAAAAAATGAGCTATTGTTTGTAAAATGGAAAAATTAGCTTTTATAAAAAAAATTAGGCTGTGTTGGCTATAATCTATGTATTTTTGTCAGTTAAGATACCCATGAATTGCGCACAGGGGGGCCCAGCAGTGCGCCATATGCGATTGGTTCTAATGCGTAGTTTCAGTTTCAAGTAGGTATTTCCCGACTATTTTTTCTCAAACTAAAGTGGCGATTACTATACCTACTAACAAATTATAAAAATGTCAAATAAAAAAACAATTATGAAAATGGAATTATATAAACATTATATGTAGGTAAAAAATATTTTTTTTTTGTTTACTTTAAAAAATAATTATTGCAGATTAAATATGCGACTGTGTAATCTTCATGGCGAACATCACGACATCACATTACAATCATATGGTCAACGTTTGAGCACGGCTTGACCTGTGACATAAATAAAGTGATGCTAACTACTGTAAGTCCAGGCGCTAAGGCTCTAGGGGCACCGCCCCCGAAATTATTTTAGTTCACCTTGCACAACAACATATTCTTTGTAATGGACAATCGACGAATACGCAGGTATAACAGGCGCTGTAGATAAAAAACATATATTGTACGAAAACTTATTGTAGGCACAAGTCTCCCAGAATTAAATTTTCGTTTATGGTTTAGTTTGATAAAATTTTCCAGCGATAAAATCAAAAGAACCGCCTAAAGAAAAGGATAAAATTTCAAAAGAATCTCTTTAGAGTCTGGAATACACAACTATCTCGGTAAAAACAAATCGGTATTGCATGAATGTATTTAATAAGATAGTGTAATATTGATGTTGTGAAAATATAAATTAAAAGTAACGAAGTCAAATGAATGTTAGAGATACAAAAAGCGCCCTAAGCACTCCTTCCAAAGAAGGATAGCTGAAAGAATCCTTTTTAAAGACTAATATAAAAGAGAGGAGATGTTGTTAATTCCTTCGCCGCTATCAACTATGGGCTTTTGTGAATTCAGGGTTCAGAAAATGACTAACGGAGCTATTTATAGTGCGCCTTAACTATCCAATAATACAGTCAAGACTGCAAAATATTGAAAACCGTAGCTGAAGAAAAACAGCCTAAGCTGTAATAATAAATAAATAGACATCATAAAGATCCTATCGAAAAAGTCTTGGCAGCTCTATACCTCGAAACATAATAATTCGTAAATAATAAGAAGCCGTTCATAAGTTTGGCACACAGGCGCTGCCGGGGTCGGCGTGGTCCCGTGTAAGTCCAAATGGGGTGCCTTTACCAGTTACAGTTATCTATGAAATATTTTGAAGAGATGTGTTTTTACATACTATTTGGCTGAATGAACTCCTCGAATTTATTGATTAACATATTAAAATAAAAAAGTAACTTACTTCTAAAAGAGTATTGCCGCTAAATTCTCTCTTGGTGAACAAGTTGATACCATCGGCTAACTTATGTATTTGGTTGAAGACGTTTCCGTCAACAGTTATGGTTGTTTTAGACTAAAATAAAAAAAAATATCCTATTAATGTAATATAATAAAAAGGTGCTGTTTTTTAATTATAATATAATATATAAGGGGTAAACGAGCAGATAGCCCACCTAATGGTAAGTGGCAACCGTCGCCATGGACATGGTCTTGTCTGACGATGCCTTGCCACTTTGAAGGAAGGGGAATGACCTAGTAAGGTGGATGGGAAGAGACCCAGAGACCACAGCCCAACACGATGGTCTAACAAGATCGGTTCCTCATTGGGC
>JAOPUB010000019.1:3231921-3245807 GCA_027564055.1 Neptis clinioides
GTTCTCAAAGGTGTGTGAAGTATGCCAACCAGCACTGGGCCAGCGTGGTGGACTATAGCCTAACCCCCTCCTCATTCTGAGGTTCAACAGCGGTTATTTAATATTACAAACAGACACTCCAATTTTGTTTTAATATATAATAGTATCGTTTACAGGATTAAAAGTATTTTCCACATCTATTATATTCAGTATCAAGATCTTATTTCATCATGGGAAGTAGTTTAATAATGAAAAAGTTAGCCAAGGTCGCATTGCATCATACAAGGAAACGCTCAGGGTCTATACACACTTAACCTTAGTATTATGAACTAGCCGCGTGATGAACTCCTATGGGTCGCAGTGTGCTTGTTATACAGCCTAAAGCTTTCCTCGACAAATGTTTATTATACTAGCCGACGAGTGAATTCATCCGCGTGATGTTCCGCTCCTATGGGTCGCAGCGTGATGTTATATAGCCTAAAACCTTCTTCGAGAAATAGACTATCCAACACAAAAATAATTTTTTAATTCGAACTAGTAGTTTTTGAGATTAGCAAAAACTCAGCTTTGTAATTTAAGTATAGATGTGAAGGTTATTCGGTCTTATTATAAAACGCGGTTTACCTCTGATTTTTAGATTACCACTTTTTGTATGACATTTTTTATAAAACATCGCTAAACCGTAGTTTATAGATAAAAATAGTTTTGTAATAAAACGGAATCGGTCTTATTACAAAACGAGGTTTATCTCTAAATGATGGTTTTTTGGACTACCACTTTTTGTAGAACATTTTTTAAACATTGTTATTAATACCAGGTTTAAACCATAGTTTATAGACAAACCAAAATTTGTAATAAAGCCGCATATGTTTAGAAAACATGGTAAGTTTGTTCTTCAATCAAGCTTAAACTATATAACATCACGCTGTGACCCATAGGAGTGGATCATCATGCGAATGAATTCACGTGGTTCGGCTAAGTAATATAAAGCTAAAGAGTTTGTTGTTAGAACGCGTTAATCTCAGAAACTACCGACTCCAAGTGAAAAATTATTTTTGCATTAGATAGCTCATTTATTGAGCAAGTCTATAGGTTATAATACATCACACTACGAGCCATAGGAGCGGAGTATCACGCGAATGAAGTCACGTGGTTCGGTTGCTTTATAATCTGGATTAATAAATAAACTACTTTTTATCGACTAGTGACGTAATAAAGTTTATTTTTAATTTAACATTTAAAAAAAAATTTTAATGCAGTTAACACAAAAACTCCTTGAAAGCCTTTAGATTAGTTGACTATTTCAGCTGCGGATTTTATTTATTGTCACCTGAACTCCAATTAAACTACAGTACTTGAAGTTTCAATTATAATGCAATTTTTTTTTAACGATAAGTACAAAATATGCAGGCGAAGGCGCGGGCGGAAGCTAGTATAATATAAAAGTTGAGTTTTAGCAGCGGATTTATCGTCTTATACGGTATTATTACAAAACAATGTTTATCTCTAAACAATAGTTTATCTAAAACGACTTTTATATGAGAATTTTTATAAAGCATTGTTTAACTAAGTTTAAACCATGGTTTGTACATAAACCTTGTTTTAGAAGCGTCAGTAGCTCAGTGGTTCCGGCGTTGGACTCACGATCACAATCGATAGGTCGTGAGTTCAAATCCCAGTGACGTGGCCCACTCCTAACACAAGCATTCCAGCTTACTTGGAGGGGAGAACAAGATTACTAGTTGTTAGTAAAAAAAAAAACAAACTGCAAGTAATCTTTAAAAAAAAAAATTCCTTTGTGTTTTCCTTTGTGTTACACCTTTTTTTAAATTATGAAAGCTAAAACATGGGGTTCATAAATATCAGGAATATATTCTAAAAAAAAAAAATATTTTGAAGGTAAATATTAAATGTGTATAGACCCTATGTAATGTAATGACACAATTGTGTTTTAAAATTTGAATTTCGATTCAATGTTATTATGGTAATACTAGTCGCTGAGAGAAAACGTTAAATCACAAAGACGTCCTTCCACTCCAGATGTTTTCTCTCCGTCCCGCTCTGGCGCGTAGCGGCGTCTCTGTCGCGCAGGCGATCACGCTCGCGGCACGCAGTCGGCGCGTGATCCAAAACATTAGACTGGTCGGCCGACTGCTCGACTACTTTCAGTCCGTTCTAATAATAGTGTAAGGTTTGTGACTCAGTTTGTCTATACGTTATATTTTGATTTCTATGCCTACCATGCTTTTAATAGAAATTCCAAATGTTCTAATAATACAGAAGCTTCGCTCGGATGCAAATTACCAATCATATTGTAATTAGAATGTGAAAACGTAGGAAGAATATTACGAATGTTTGAAAACAGAAAAACATAATTAAAAATCGTTTTTAAGTAATAAAACATATTCTAACGGTATCTCTAAATAACTACAGTTAAGTAACGGTTAAAATAGACTAGTATAAGTTAAATAATTGGTTAAATCAGACTTATAAATTGGTGCATATTCTTACCCAACAAATCTGTGGATTAATCGAGAGGTTACCATCATGGCTGCCAAAATATCTGTTTGTATTACTCAGTAATGTATCTTGGCATGTTTTGTAAGCTAAACAAGGTTATACAATTATAAATTTTAATACCTTGTATTAAGGAAATGTTTTGTAGCATCATCATCACAACCCTTTGATGGTCCACAGCTGAGCCGGGTCTCATCCACAGAATGGAGAGAGGGAAAGGCCATAGTACATGCTGGACCAGTGCAGGTTGGCAGACTATCAGGAGTGCAGGTTTCTTCACGATGTTGTCCTTCGCCGTTATAGCAAGTGATATTTAATTTCTTAAACTTAACTCAGAAAAGTCGTCGGTGTGTGCCCAGTATGGGATCGAACTCGGACCTCCCGAGTAAAACACCAAGTCTTAACCACTAGGCTATCACTGCCCTATTATGTAACATATAATAACATAAATTTAAAATATTTATAAATGTTTTATAGCAAATCTTATACATCACTTGTATCTTGAACAATAAAGATATTGACCTTTAATCGTTACTTATCAAAAAACCTATTCTTATACATTGCTTTATTCGGAAACTTGTTATCATATTATAAATAAAATATAGTATCAGTAACTTAAAAAAAAAAACTACAAATATGTTACATGTAGATAAATTTAGCTCTACAAAACTTTAAAATTTTTTTTTTTTTCTGAGGGAGCGTTCAAATATTACATAACGCAATTAGGGGGAGGGTCTTGTAAAACGTTACGGTGCGTTACAAGGGTGGGAAGGGGTATTTAAACAACGCGTTTCGTAACAATTTTTATTTTAATAAATAAAAAAACTAAGGAAGGAAAAGGGTTGCCTTTTTCGTTTATGTTTTACGGGGAATCCCTGGATTGTATTGTACGTTACTTTTATTTTTGTTTTCCTAAGTTGGTAACCCTTTCGTTTATGTTCGGGGAATCCTTATATTATTATCAATGTCAGTATTAATTAAAGTATGTACGTTAGTACAATAACAAAGGTATTATACTTTGTTAAAAATAATTGTAACTTTAATGGTTACTTAAATGTTACGTAACGTTTATTGGGTGTCACAGAAAATTGTTACGGTGCGTTACATGGGGAGGAAGGAGGGTCTAAAATCTTCAAAAATTGCGTTACGAAATACTTGAACGCTCCCCAAACGAAAATTTACACAAAATTCAAATTGCAAAAGTAACCTAAAAGGTTACATAAGTAATCTTCAGGCCCCGCTGATTTAAACACACACTTTTAAAAAGCATTAAGCGTTTTCAAATTCAAGTACTGAGCAAAAATTACCGCGAAAATGCTCAGAACTGTCATGGCGGCTTGAGTGACGTCACGTCGTATAGAGAAATTGTCTTGTCATAACATTAATTACATTATATATGTGCTCTTCAAAAATATTTATTGTAATCATGTCATTTGATTGAAGTATGTATATCTATTCTCTACACATATTAATAATCACGCTATTATGGCTGGACCAATTTGTATCAAAATAGGATGCTTTTTAATCCAGAAAAATGTACAGTTCCTGTGGAATAGGAGAGTACTAATCAAATAACTTAATAGATTGGAACACCAAAGCAAAAGCTAATTTACTTAATTAATATCTTCTGCTTTTTTTAAAGACTACTAGACTAGTTTGGATTAGGAAAAACTATTAATATTCTTAGAAGCCCTCCAAGTAACCTAAAATGCTTGTGTTAGATTGGGCCACATCAGTAGTCCAATGACAGTTCTTTTTTATAGATTAGCCCCACTAAGTAAGGAGTGGATCACTTTAGTCTTAACTGGGATTTAAACCCACGTTTATGAACTCAACCCCTGAATCACGGAGCAATAAATATGCGGATAAACCAGCGGTAAAATACCATCATCAAGGTGATGTTTTCTAATCCCCTAAAACCGGGATAAAATATATAAAGCAGTGCACACAAAGTCACAGGCAAACTCATGACAAACTAGAAGCTGACGTACCTAAAATTTGTTTCCATTCTGAAGTCAAATGCTATTAAAAGTTTTAATGAGTGGAGCATTCTTTCGGTAGTGTTCGAAGTGGTATTAATTAAAAAAGAGAGCCGGGATCAGGCACTCGCGGCTCTGAGTTGAACTCGCTGCTCTATGGACACACGGGGCTATTGTTTGAACCATTATATTTATTAAAAACTATGGTTTTTATACCATATCGTCATTGGAGTCCATTGACGACGACAATTTATAGAGCTTTAGTCTGCCTTATTAGTAATTCTGACAGTTGAGGATTAGCCATTACAACAAACTCTTAGGTAATTTTTTCCTCGTGGTGATAAAGTTTTATCAGGATAACTTGGTTACCACGCGGAGGTTCCTCTTTGGCGATTCCAAGCACAATAAAACTTGCCTCACCTAAGTCTGAATCATCTTACTATTCCCGATTTATACCAGGATTTTATACTAGTTACTTCTGGAATTATGATCAAAAATGTTCAAACATTGATAATTGTCAAGAGTCAGTGAAGTAAACATCTGACTATTGTTCTGATATCAAACATTTAGGGATATGGGTCTCCTTGAAGGTGCCTTATAGATTTAAAATACTAAAACTACAAAGTAAACAAGAATGAATATACACAATGTTTTGTCGACTAAACTGCATCACAGTTTCCAACACAACTTATTATTTATGTTTTATGAGTTTTGACTGATATAGCCAGTCAAAGTTACTTTTAACCGACTTCATCGGGCAAAACAAACGTTAATAGTTAAATGTACTATTGATCGGTTAAGAGTGTTGACTGTGGCATTTCATGTACTAGAGTGCGATAATAAAATAGTGATAATAATACTGTTCGCCACTCCTTTGTAAATGAAACCGCAGTTGTAGGGCTGGGCCGTATGATCGGCAGTAGCCGTGTTTTGTCCAGTTTGTAAATATGAGTGGAATGATCACATTATTAGAATATGAATTATGTAGCGTAATTGTAATTTCGGACGTTAACGAAGTAGAACAAATGGCGTAAGAGACATCTGCTATGTTTTCCAGGGATTTCATACATAAATATAATATTGCATGCTACTCGCAATAGTCGTGGCTTATTCTTTAGTCGGGATAGTTTATAACTCCAAACACAACAGAAGATAAAAAAATAATCAAAAAAGTCGTGCATGAAGTCACAACATCCAATCACTTCAAATAAAAGACAAATCAAGATATATTCTATGTTTTTTTTCTACTACGATTAAGGTTTTGACTCAAAATTTAAAAAAATTACCTTAAGTGTTACAAGTTTATAACAATAATGGGTATAGATCAGCTTGAATTTCATGTGTATTTCATCTACAGGAGTTCAAGCACATGTCTCTTGAGTTGGAATTGTTATATGTAAAATGTGAAATTTTAATGGTTAGCTTATGTTTCTGAATTAACAAAGTACAAAAGTTTATATGAGTGGGATTTAAATTTATAAAGAAAGCATATTGTAGTAATGACAAAAGACCAATGTAAGGTAATATGGAATTGCTACTGTATTATGAAAGAAGCCATTATTTGCACGATATCGGATTCCCTTGTACTGTTGAGCTTCTAGAGATTTGTCCTTGATTTGTATAGTCGGCCACGTAATTTATCACTTACGGGATCTCCTACATAATTTTTGCAAGTTAAAATGAACGCCGTTGTTCTCAAATATACCACTGACAGTAATAGGTTCAGTGTTGCGTTTCCACCAGAGATGAGCGAAGAGGTGGAGCGAGGGCTAGGTTTGTTAAGTGCCAGTAAAATCGCTTCAATTACCTACCCTCGTCCCGAGTTTGTCAAATGAAGTATTTCTATTATAAGCAATCTTCGCCGCACATACTCGCATATTTCTGGCGGAGACGCAGCCTCAGGGTGGTAATTTAATGGCTGACTATACACTATGCGAAGTATACAATATTGAAATCTAATTTATTTATTAATAAACAATCAATGGAGTTACAATAAGATTATTTCTCGATTAATTCGCTTTAAAGTAGGTTTATTTTAGTTTTTAAATGTTTTTAATATTTTATAATTTATTTAATTTAGACAAATCTCTCTAAGCTCAACGGACACAGTTTTTTATTTTCTATATTCTTCAATGTTACATGATTATTTGGATCCAAGAATATAATAAATTAATAAATAAATACGTAAAACAAACTATTACGTTTTGGTTGAGCTTTGTCTATTATTATTATCATACAAAAAAAATGTTTTTGTGTTTATTAGTAAATATTTATCTATATACATTAAATCTTACAAAACTATTGTAAGTTTTATGATATTTGATATATATAAATAGATTTCATTTTCGTAATATGCTAATTGTTTTATAATATTTTTGAGATCTAAATCTTCATACCTTAGTATAGAAATAAAGTAACATCTTTTTTTTTATTTTCTTAACTTCTTATTTGTGATCGTGAAGTTTATTTTAATTTATTACCGACAATGGTTAGAAAGATTCTAATAATATAATATTTTTTATTCAAATGTACTCGTAATTACTTTAATAGGCAAATTATTTAAACATACCAACTGTCTTTGCATCAATGTCGGTATAATTATTTCTCTTCCAAAACTATCAAAGTTGTCCGTCTTTGCTTTATGTTTCTACGCGCTTTTATATTATTGTAATGTGTATGTGATAAAATATATCTGATTAAGAACCTTTTTATTTTATTACACTCAAAGTATAGTTTAATCATAACTATGTAAATAACATTAGTTTTTATATAGCATTCGTGTCGGCGATCGATTTTGTCGTTTTACTGTTGTGTTAGATAAAATCCTCACGATGAAGTTATTGATATAACTAAACGTAAAAGAAGTAATTCTTTGTTTGTCTTTTTGACCTTCTATATGTAAAGGTTCAGTCTCAAATATAAATTCAGTATTTAAGAGTGTGTTACAAAAAATAAAGAGCTCTAAGAGCTAAATAGTCATTATTAGACAATTTAGTCTTTATACATAGTTATAAGGTTTTCATAAGACCTTCTGCTTTTTTAAATATTCCTAAACCAGAATACAAACAGTGTAAGATGAACAATATGAGGAATTAATTTTTTATAGTCAAAGTGGTAAATACTGATATTTTTATAAAGATTAGAAAACTTTTGTTATACCACACCGACATAGCAATATGCGAATAATAAATAGATCGCCGCCTATATTAATATATTATAATGTGATCCCTGAGTGAAATATCATTTTGGTTATTAAGATTGTTACGCATAAGTAGTCCGACAACCAGATCTATGTCAAAGTATAAAACCTAAGAACAATCCTAAGCCCAGAGTACTAAATGTTTATTATGAATATACCATGATAGTTTTGGAACATATTAGGTGACTGGAATTACAGTAAAAAACATGATTTTTGATATTATATACAGAAATGTTTGACACTGATTTCAACCCCACACCTTTAAAGTTCTGTGCATTTGAGTAAACTGAAGTTTCGACAACACTTGGTATTATCCATTTAATTCTCATATTATACTTGTGGCAATATCCTTACATAGAATTTTAGTTTTTAATAGATACCACGGACTAAAATGTGCGTAACTTGATTATTTTAATTTTCACAACAGAAGCTTTTTAAATTAAATGTGTTCGATAATTGCAACTAAATTATAAAGTCAAAAGTGTCTGCCTGGTGACATTGATGTATCAAACCGCAACGTAGCGTTGTTGAGCACAATATTATTTTATGCAATTTGCTTGCTACTCAAGCGTAATGTAAGTGAAATCTGATTCAAATTAGTGAATGCGTGTTAAAATCATAATTTATTTGGTGTGTAAATATACGTGATATTTTGTGTGATTATTTATCGGCTATTGTACGTGAAATATCTAACAGCTACAACTGTATGTAATTTTTTTTATGATTCATGCAAATACATATCAATTTTATATATTTGACGAAACAATATTGATCTCTGTATTGATTAAAATAATTGTTTAATTACCTATCTATACTTATTTGAATGATGGTCGTACTAAATATTTGAACAGGTACCACTGCCATTTTTATACGAAATATTCGTAACGTGTTCCAAGTTTGGACTTTTTTATATGCTATACATTAAGATTGTTAATTGTTACATGCGACAAATAATAAGAGACATATAGTGTTGCCTGTGCAAATGTTTTAGTATTTTTATTAATTTTGAAAATAGGAGTTCGTGTCACACGCACAGTGTTGCGAGACTTTAAATTATTACATACGTGGAATGGGTGTGTCAGAAAATTGTAAATAGACGTTATAAGTAATACTTTATTTTGAAATCTGTCAAACATCCACGTGTCTAATAGCATCTAGCTGTCAATTAGATTTATACGATCCTTATATTCCTTGAAATAACTTCCCTAAAATGATTTCTAGATGAAAGTAGACTGTAACAACTATTTTTTATCTGTCTTGATGGATGGCCATCATAAACTAATTTATACACAAAATAAAATTAAATAGATTTACCTATTGGCAAGTTGTGTAAAATAAGCTTACTATAATGCTATCTATTATTGTAATGTCACTAGTTACGTAAGCAATATAAATATAAGGAAATACGATGCGATACAGTGTCTATTTTATTTGTTCATTCTCCTCCAATTGTGCCAGTTTCAAAAAGTTTATACTTTCCATAAAATCCTCGTGTATTTACAAGCACCGAAAAGAAGGTGATTTTATAAATTTGTAAGTGCATATTAATAAAAACAATTTTTTAATTGCAAAAAGTTGCCATCAAACACCTTGATTTTAAGACTTTTTTATTCTTTTAAAATATCCTCTTTTAATGTTATAAACATTAAAATATTTATTGTTATAATATTATTATTATTATTATAAACAAACGGGTTATGGATAAAAAAATGTGTGTCCTAAATACAATGAATGTAATAAAGAAAAACTAGATTTTTTTTAAAAATAATATTAATTTTTTTCCTCAAATAACTTGTTTTTCCTTTATTAATATAGTTAAGTGTTAAAATTGTGGAAATAGCAGTTTACTATGCTACATTGAATTAGAAAAATATGTTAAGTGAATAAAATCATTATTATGAATAAATCTGATGTTTAACATCAACGACTTCAGTTTTCAACTTGGAGGCGAGCGCTCGTCGTAGCTGCATCGCGTCTGGGGGCGGAGGCAGCGAGGTGCCGGAGAGCGCGGCCTGCGCTATACGCGCAGACCTTGGCCTTGCTGGTTCAGAACCTGCAAATACAACATATTATGTATTGAAAAATATTTTTAAATAAATAATAGCATGCAAATTTTTTTCAAAGAAAGGAAGAACCTATTGAACATCGATTATGGTACAAATTTTAAAATATATAACTTTCTCTTTTTCTCTCTTTCATTATTTAGTTTAGAAGCATCATTAGGTTCATTCTAGTTAATAAACTACTGACGTGGCCATCAGTAACACTTGCTTACTTGTAGGAGTTAAAGAATACTATTTAGCAATCCAAACTGATTTTTTGATTGATTGTTGTTTTAAAAATAAATAAAAAAAATTAACCATGGTACTTTTAATGTTATAAACAGGGTATTATTGAAAATATAGTAGTATATAGTAAGCAGACCCAAAATATAGTACAATACTATATATTATAGTACGGTTGGCAACGCTATACTTACCTCCAGATGCGGATTCATTCTGGGCAGCATCGAGTCGTTTTTCGCGAACCTGTTTCTTTAAAGTTAATAATTTGTCCCGTTGCTGCTTCAAATATTCCTGACGCACTCGTACCTCTTCATCACTTACCTAAAATTACGTAATCTATATTGAAAAATACTGTTTCCGGTAACTCAAATATCAGTTAGTATCAACTATTCGAACCTCAACCTTTTTAGGCAAAAATTCAAATTTTTCGTCAACTTGTTCTTTATTAATTTTTATTTCCTTAACATATTCTTTATCATCTACAACTTCTTGTTTGTGAATAAGCTGAAGCTTAGACAGTAGTGTTTGTTTTTCAGCCACTACTTCTTCTGGAGGTACTGCAATCGGTTCGGACTTCATATCAATATCATCCAACTGCAATCTAATTAATATAAGATTACCTACTTTTTATTTAGGGATTATATCGTAATTTTATTAGTGAAATAGTTACTTTTTTATTTCAGTTATCACATCATCGCAGTCCGGCCAATCGGAATCACCATCACTTGGTGATGAATTTGAATTCTCAGGATCAGATGAAAAGAGATTAGGCATGGTACCAAATCTTTTTTCAATTAGTTCTAGTGCCTGTAAAATTAATCCTTAATTAATTCATATGCGAAATATGTATAAAATTTTAGTTATCTAATCGTTAACCTGTAGTTGGAGTTCGACATTTTTGTGCGTCATCATTTTAACGAACATTTCGTAGTCGTTTGCAGCCCATATTTGTTCGAATAGTCGTTTGTGGAAATACGCAGGTAATCCTGCTAGATCGTGCGCCGATAACTGACAAGCTTCTTCGAATTGATCGGCCGATATTCCAATATCATCCATGAAGGAGCCCAGCATTACATCTACCTAGTGACAATATTTTATAAATAGAAGTTTCATACAGCAACGTGACTTCAATAATAAAAGTAAATATAAAACGATACTTTCCTGCTAATGCAATGGGTAAGAAAGAGAAAAGAAACCTATTACTAGATAAAATATCATCAGTAGTTCAGCCGGGATGCTAAGCTAATATGTAACCGGCACAATTACCTTACTTTTTTGGGGTACTTGTTGTGAGCAAATAACATATAAATAATATATTTTGTAAATTCAGTAATTCGTACCAAATTACGATATTCATCGTGGATCTTTTTATATTCAGGTCGATCGAGTACTTTTCCATCATCATTGGGTTCAAACGCTGAAATAGATTAAATGTCTTTTATAAACCTTTATTGAAAACATCGGAAGAAAAAATCAATATACAGAAAAGTAAACCAATTTATACGATACTTACGAAGAGATTTTTCCTCAATAAACGTTTGTAGAGGTATATTCCATACAGGACCATGTATAAACCCCACAAGAGAATCAAATACCCAACCAGTATTTTCTAAGTTTTCCATTATTTAGAAATAGCTTCGCTCACACAATGCGGTAGTACTGAGTCCGAAACTTTGACTCGATTGTTCCTAACAGTTAAAGTGCCTAATTATACTATGTTTTTAACGCAATTACCTTGACATTATGCTTTTATTTGTATGCTACGGTTGTTATGGTAACCGCAGTTTTACTGCAGTTTTGTTGTGGTTTAAAATAAGATTTATGTTTATTAGACTAACTTTTTATTTGACTGATTCCAATGAAACCACGACATTCCTGGGATGTGAGAAGAGGGTAAAATCTAGCTTTAGGCAGTAAAGGCCATAGAATGAATAAGGATAGTAAATCAATAAATAAATAAGGATAGTAAATCGGCCCCGAAAGATATCTGATTCTTTATTTCAGGGTGTGTTGGTACTAATTGGAAACGTCTAACGGTCGAAATTAATAATCAATTTCAATCAATATTCCATTTTCTAATAATTTTTTTAGAGCTCTTTGAAAAAATAGATGTTATTGAAGACAAATGACAAAACTGAATTTTTAAATGATAAATTTTAAATGCTATATTAAATTTTTGAACTCAATATTTATTCAAGTTATTTTTGGGTCATATAGTCCCATCAACTTTTAGATTAATATACTGGTCAGTCTCCTCTATGTTTCCTTCAATATACGCGACAGTGCAAAATGTTTTGTAGTCGGCAAATGCCTATATTACGTGTAAACTATTTAATTCCTCTTATAAAGCATCCGTGTACCAAATTTCATTCAAATCGGTTCAATCGTTTTCTTGTGATGCGTGCACAAACAAACAGATAAACAGACAATAATTTCAAAAACAATATTTTTGTGATATAATGCTTATTTCACACGTCTTTCACTACTACGACATGTCTACGACTTTATTATAAGTAGAATAGATTAAATAAGCTTATTATGAAGAGAAAATATCATAGACGATAATTTCTGCCTTGTTTGCAATGTGCCGCTATATAGAACTTAAGACTTATAAATTAAATATTATTACAGTATTTGTAAGATTATGACCTGGAAAGTAAAAGGAATTTTTCGACTTTCGCCGTAAGCAGCGCACAGGTGTTCATAATGTGGCACGAAGGGTCAAAGCAGCCAAGGATTCGTATCAATATTTGCCTCCATTCGCAATAAATGGATGGGCCCATAACTATTTGGGACTTGATTTTTTCATTTTAATACAAAATATTATTATGACGGTTTTATTTTCTGGTAATTAAATAAAATAAGCTAACGAAGTCTCAAAGATCGAACAATTTTTAATAGATGCGTAAAATTGGAAAACATTAGTAGTTAATGGTACATTAACATTTATGGAAGTCATTGTAATATATTTTTATATTGCATATTAAATATTTTCTATATTATTAGGGTGTTATATTATTGGGGTGTTTTTACATAAACTAGTATCTGGATTGTAACGATTTCCTGAAACTGTAACTCGGTTATTATAGCTGTACTTCACAGAAAAAAGAGTAAAAGGTAGAGAAAAGCATACAAAATTAATAAGAAATAGGACAGATAAGAAAGAAAAAAAAGACGGAATACTGTATATTTGAGATAGTGACAAAATTTTCAAAATCGGATTGGTACAAACAAAACAGCCATGTCTAAAAAATAAGAAAATAACAAAACAATGGCAACACTATTTGAACTAAAGGAAAAGTTGCAATATTTGGAAAAACCAGTGAAAAAAAATTAGATCGTATCTTTACAATAAAAAAAAATAAAAGCCTATTTATTTTATTACATGACAGCACAATATCCCTAATAATATAAAGGAATAGCTTTTTATCTTTAAAGTCAAAGTCAAGTTCAAAATTGGAAATTTCTGACTAATTAATTCTGACTAATGTCTGACTATTTGAATTTAAATAGCCAGATCTTTTAAATCTCAATATTTATGGCAACATTTCAAGGAATATGTGACTTTGACGAAGTGTAGTCTTATACCGGCGAAAGAATTATCAAAATCGGTTAAGTAGTTTTTTAAGTCCATTCGCAACAAACAAACATACGTTCCACTTATATATAACAGTATGGATAGAGTTCTGACACATCCAATAAGAAACAATCGTAATCAAATTATTTTTAAGTTTATTTTATCCACACTATTATATAAAGAGGAAAGATTTGTATGTTCGTTTGTTTGATGCGAATAGGCTCTGAAACTACTGGACCGATTTTAAAAATTCTTTCGCCAATCGAAAGCTATGACCTTTCCGGGTGACATAGGCTATGTGGTGTTGCCATATTTAAAATAATTAAAAAGATATGGCCATTTTAGTGTCA
>JAOPUB010000020.1:0-15743 GCA_027564055.1 Neptis clinioides
TAGGTTGTCACTAACACCTAGCTTCCGCCCACGGCTTTGCCTCCATGGTTTGTTGATAAATAAATTGTATCATATGTGTGATTCTGATGTATAAGCTATATTACTGTAAAGTTTCATCAGAACTCGTTCAGTAGTTTTAGCGTGAAAGAGTAACAAACATCCATCCTCACAAACTTTCGCATTTATAATATTAGTAAGAGTAAGAAGTAGGAAAGGTTTTGCGGACTCTATATAAATATAACTATGGAGGAAATAAACGAGAATATTGTTTTTTTTTCGAGCCTCGACGCATCGATCCCCAATTTCGTAAGCGTCCAGCTCCACCACTGGATGATCAAAACGGTTCCTGTTATGGTCTTATTTATTAGTTTTTAATATTATTTGGTACATTAATTTACAGCATGGATTAACATATAGGCTATTTTTCAAATATGTTTTTTACGTCGTAAGCGCCTAAATATTTTTATTTAACATCAATATATTAAGAATTAATTAAAATAATCTTTTTTTTTTATAAATCAATTTTTTTTTTCGACCTATCTTATCAGAGCTACTGACGCTTCGTATATACTGTTGGTAGCCTTGATTTGAGTTACATTTTGTTAGATTTTGGATACACAAACTAAATATCATTTGGTGTTCTTTGCCAACGCAAAGACAAAAAGTAACTAAATAATAAAATCGCGCCGCCATGCCCCGTCTGATCCCCCAACTCGTACGACCGTACATTTTAGGGTATTTGGATAGTTACCTGTAAGAACAGCACGAAGCAAACCCACTGGTAGTATGTGTAGTACTTCTTCTCGGATGTACTGTCATATTCGTTCATAACACCAGGATGCGCGACTTCTTTGCCTGCCTAGAACAAATAAAAATACTAATATTATAAATGGGAAAGTTTGTATGTTTAGATGTCTGGATATATGGACACGCGACAACAGATGAACAAATGTCAATAAAACTTAGGCACATAGATACTTTATAAGGTAGGCTAACAAATAGGCTACTCATACTTTTATCCCGGAAAAGTCAAGAGTTCCCGTGGGATAGTGATAAAATATGTTTACTGATGTAAACGCCTAAATATTTTTATTTATTAACTAAGTATTATACGTGGTAAACTGCACATGTGCGAAGCCAGGGCGGGTCGAATAGTCTATACTTATATTTAAAGCTTGATAGCTTGATAGAGTTTGTTTGTTTAAACGCGCTAATCTCAGGAACTATTAATTCGAATTGAAAAAATCTTTTTGTGTTGGATAGTCCATTTATCGAGGAAAGCTACAGACTATATAACATCACGCTACTACCCATAGGAGTGGAGTATCACGCGGATAAAGACGAGTCTAATTTTTATTTCATAGAGACATACAAATACATACATTAAACTTATAGAGAATTAATCAGTAATGATTTTGGCAATTATAGGCGTTTTGAAAAATTGCCCAAATCATTTGTATATTTTACATAGTTAAAAGTAATGAAAATCCAGCAAAGAAAAAAAATTACTTGAACATTAAAATTTAAAAAAAAAAATTTAAGTGTTCAAGTAAGTCTCTTGAAGATATTCTCTTATGCAAAGTAAGTAGTTGAAAGAAGGACATTACTCCAAAAACAGTGCTAATGAAAACAATCTGTTGGTCTGTCAGTCTGTAGTTCAATGGGTCAATTTACCTAACACCGTAAACCGTTGCTGATTTTACTACGAAACAGAGCTAGTGAGTGACGTCATCGCTGTATGAATCACGCAATCTTGGATGTGATGAACATTTGTGGAAATAACAATGACAATTACACATTATTATATATAGAAAATAAATATAGGTTATATATATACATCATATACAAAAATGTAACGTTTTAGTGGTTAATATAATGGCAACACAGTATAGATTTTTGTTACTCAATCACGCAGACCGCTTTCAATTAAAGGGTCCCGACATGTTCTTTCTTGACCTTAGTGAATACATTACTTATATTGTTTATTATTAAAAAAAATTGACAATTATTAACCCAAGAACCTTATTAGTTTTTTTTTTATAAAGATTACTAGCACTTTGGATTACAAACTACTGGTATTCTTGTTCTCCCCTCCAACTACGTAAATACTTGTGTTAGTAGTGGGCCACGTCAGTCGTCCAACGCTTGAACTACTGAGCTACTGACGCTTCAAGTTAATTATCTAAGAAACTATGATAAATATTTAAATTATTTTAATAGTATATAATATCTACTCATTAGAATTTTCATAAATTTTTAAAACATTTTTTTATTTTTTATTTGAGTATCGTTAATGGCATTATTTATATAAATACACAAACCAAAATAATCACATACAAACATTATTTTCTCAACTATGATTTAATTAATCTCCAATTAAAGCACATATAAAATTAAAATTTTTTTGTCAAATATACTATGTAGTCTGGATTAACACACAGGCTACTTTTTATCCCGAAAAAAACTCAGAGTTTACGCGGGATAACAATAGAATATATTTGCAGTATTTGAACCTGAATATTTTCATTTGGCAAACAATAGATTGAAAGTTAAACAAATATTTTACGTGATAAATTGCACCCGTGCGAAGCTGGGGCGAGTCAACTAGTATGTTTAAGAACCTATAAAAATATAGGTAAAAACAAACGAAAGAGATGGCTAAATTGTTTTTATATAGGAGTGAGCGAGAGGGAATGATTATATAGGAAGGTGCGATCTCTGAATGATAGGATTTCTTTCTGTTCTAAGGAAAAGACAAACGAAAGAGATGGTTAAATTGTTTTTATATAGGAGTGAGCGAGAGGAAATGATTATATAGGAAAGTGCGTTCTCTGAATGATACGATTTCTTTCTGTTCTAAGGAAAAGACAAACGAAAGAGATGGTTAAATTGTTTTTATATAGGAGTGAGCGAGATGACATCATTATATAGATAAATGCGTTCTTTGAATGATATGATTTCGTTTTCTATGAATATATCTATCATCAGGAAATATTAAATATCATGAAATTATGATACAAAGTTGCAAACCTATGTTATTGAAGTATCGTGTTCATCATGTTACGTGATAATGTGGTAATATTGTAATATTATACACGGAAGATAACAGGATGTTAGAAATATTAAAAAACACTGTTATGTCTAGGTTTGAGATAAATTCTACAGAACACACTTTCTAAGTTTCGTAATACTTTAGATTTAAGGCTTATCTATTACATCTAATATTCGCTCACAATGCTCTATCAAGAATATGAATTAGATGCAAGTGCACGTATTGCGTTATGAATCAAGTATAAATCACGATTTTACAACACGATTCCTAGGACAATCAACTTTATAGATACACAAACAAAAACGATAACAACATATGGGATAAGAGGAATACTTGATCCTCTTTTGTGTGTTTTTTATTACATAACAAAGAAAATTAACATCAAAATCACTTATCCACACTATTATATAAAGAGGAAAGATTTGTTTGTTTGATGAAAACTTCGAAGTCAATAAGTAATCGCTATTTTGCTCCTACTGCACCAATTTCAAAAATTCTTTCTCTAATAGGAAGCTACACTATTCCCGCGTGATATAGGTGGTGCAGTGTTGCCATACTTCGAAATCAATAAGAGTTTTTTTATATTTAATTTGTTTTGGTTTGGGTTGGGGTTCGGGTTCGGTTGCGCTACAACCATCCTGAAGTAGGTATAAAGATTATAATTTTATTTTAAACACCCGAAGCGAAGCGCGGGTGGGTCGGCTAGTAATATTATAAAGCTGAAGAGGTTGTTTGTTAATTTGGACGCGCTAATCTCAGGAACTGCTGATTTGATTTGAAAAATTATTCGGTTCGGCTTGTTTGTAATATGAAGAAAGTAAAGCTTTTAATAAATTATAACTGAACTACCCGCCCCTCACGACTCCATTCGCGTGATACTCCATCCATATTGGTTGCAGTGTGATGTTATATAGCCTAAATCCTTTCTCGATAAATGAACTACCTAACTCTGAAAGAATTTTTAAATTCAACACAGTAGTTCCTGAGATTAGCGCGTTCGAATAAACAAACTTTACACCTTTTTTAAATATCAGTACATATGTAACTCATCACTGTGTCAAAATATTATTTTATTGTAATAGATTAATTTATATCTTACTACATACATTTATGAATATGTTGGAGAAGATATTAACTTAACTATACATAAAAGCGAGTGGATAAGCTTTTACATAAGTGTGGTTTGAAGCATATAATGTTACGGGTAATTTCCACGAGCATCCCATTAAAGACAACAACTACTGCAGCAATAACTGTATGAAATTATGTAATGTAAAAATCTTATTTGTATTAAAATCCAGTTTAGATGTTTGTCCTCGATAAACTCCGAAACTACTTAAATTGATCTTATTGAAATTATGTTTGTAAATTGGTTCAATTTGAGAAGAAATTTTTCTTACCGTAGAAATAAGTTAGTTTATTGATACAACTCAATGGCGGGGCGGTATTTCATATTTCGAATCAAATATTTTTATTATATTTTATGTCAACTATAAATACTTTATTCAAAGTCAGATGCTACTATAAGCATATACAAACAATACTGTTATAAGTATAGAAGAGATCGGTTATATTATCATAGTTTTCTTTCCACTCATCATCATCACAATCCATTGACGGCCCACTGCTGAGCAAGGTCTTCTCCTCAGAATGCGGAGGGGGTTAGGTCATCACGCTGGCCCAGTGCGGGTTGGTAGACTTCACACACTTTGAGTGGAGTGCAGGTTTTCTCACGATGTTTTCCTTCGCCATTATAGAGAGTGATATTTAATATTTTAAAACATACATTACTCAGAAAAGTCAGAGGTATGTGCCCAAATATGGGATCGAACTTGGGCCTCCCGAGTAAAACATCAAGTCTTAACCACTGGGATATCATTGCCGTTCTTTCTACTCTGCCTTTAAAATGAAGATAACGTTACTTTGATTGATCATATCTTGATTACTGCTAGACTAGCAAAGTAGTTGAGTTTCTTAATATCTGGGACATTCTGGGAGAAAACATACTGCAACAATCAAAGGACCATTTCATTTATAATCCCGCCATTAATCGGATATGCTGTGGTGAAGCATCTTGTGACCTGGTTTCAGTGACGCGTCAACAATTGAACCGTAATGTATCTACTGTATTACATCGATAGACTACAGATAATACAAATATTTTTGTAATTTTGGTAATAAGATATTACGCTTCATGTGTTAAAGTGAAATAGTTTAAGTTAAAATAAACCTTTTGTATGCAAGTTTATCTTAAACTTCGCAAGTAATAATTGGCAGCATCTTTCTTTGTTAGTTGTTTCTAGTTAGTAAGGAAAAGCTTTTAAAGCATGACTTAAATAAATAACAAACTTTTGTTGTTGAATATAAATGCAATTAACTAGTTAAATAAAATATATTTTATATTCTTTATTTAATGATTATGTATGTTATAGTAGCCAGCAGATAATTGAAAGTATCGTGGATAGTTAGTAGTAGCAAAAATAGCGTGGGTAGTTAGTATTGGGAACGTGCTGCGTCAGCCACGCAGTTGATAGTTCCATCTGCCATGTTTACCATTTTGTTAAATAACAGACATTTTTCGAAAGTCAAACCACCTCTGATCAATTGTTGTATAGACTATATTATGATAATTTGACATAAATATTAAATATAACAATTAAGTTGTCATTCTGTTCTTCCAAATCCAGCTTCATAGCAATGTTATAAATTAAACGCATTGCAGTTTGGATTACAAACAATTTGGTGAGTGAAGTTGGTTGTAGTCAGATTAATGAATATATACAACAGTAATTAATATTATATTATGCGTAATTATTAATGTAAATGTGAAAGTTTGCATGTTGAGTTGTTTATTACGGCTACTAAAACTAAAACTATGAAATAAATTAGACCTATTGACTCAAAAAGAGATCAATAGGTTTTATATACACATGTACATTATGAGAATAAAAAATACATGGTATACTTTTTTCGATTAGGTTATCTATGGGGAAATTTTTTATGCCAGAATTTAGCAAAGATCCTAAGTGACGGGTTATATTTTTATAATTTACTAGCGACCCGCACCAGCTTCGCTCGGTTTCTCTACTATAATAAGAAATATTACGTGTAGTAAAAAAAACCGCATCAAAATCCGTTGCGTAGTTTTAAAGATGTAAGCGCACATAGGGATATAGGGACAGAAAAAGCGACTTTATTTTATACTATGTAGTGATGTGAAGAAGTAGGGGTCAGGTGCTAGTTACTGTATAAATGTTGGAGTAGAATAGCAATTACTTGATATAATGTTTGTGCAGCATCTTGCGGCTCAGTGGTTTGTTCGTGTTAACTTGAATATTAATGCGTTACAGCTGCAACTAATCAGGAAGGACGTGCTGGTTGGTTCAATTAAGGGTAAACTGAGCTATTATTACAACTAGATTGTATGAAACATCATAGAGTCATTAATAATAATAAATAAATATCTATACTAAAATTATAAAGCAGAAGAGTTTGTTTGTTTGAGTGCTTGTTTGAACGCGCTAATCTCAGGAACTTTTCTCTTCTCAGGTTAGAATTGACAAAATATTTTTGTGTTGGATAGACCACTTCTCGAGGAAGGCTTAAGGCTGTATAACATCACGCTATGAAGTCGCGCGGATGAAGTCGCGCGGGTCGACTAGTTTATTATATTCGTAAGTAAGAGATTTTTAAGTTTCTATTTAGCAGGCAATTATTCATTTAAATTGTCTGGTAAAGTTTTGTAACAAATTAATAAAAATAGTTTATTTCATTCAATCAGATGTCTTAAAAAATCATTTCTCCTCGAACGACCCAACTTCTTGTTTCTTTACACTAGCAATTTAAATTAAACAAAAACGTTATTTATTAATTGACATTAGATGGCTTTTCAATCACAAAATAATACATATAATATGATAAACTTTAGAATGTTTGATAAAATAAATATCTTGATAAATAAATATCTATTTTACTTTGGCGAGGCAAGAGCTATTTTTTACAAAAATAGAATATGTATTTGTAAAACAAATTATAAAATAGACTAAAAATTTGTTTCCGCCCGGGATCGAACCGGGGGCCTTTTGCGTGTTAGGCAGATGTGATAACCGCTACACCACGGAAACGTTGTTGTGAAGGCCGAAAACAACTTTCGCTTATCATATTTTTACGATTAACATACGCTAATAATACTTTGATTAAAATTATATCAACACCGGTTGATTATGTGCTTATTAATATTTATGACTTGATTGTATAATCACAATGACATTTAAAGTATAGTATCAATATATGATAAATTGTTAAATGGACAAATTTCGTTGAGATATTCCTATTTATTTAGTTACTATATACATCAAAATACTAAGACATGAAATAAAATTATTTGTGACACATAATTCATTAAATAATTCTTACTTTATAAATGTGTTGCTCACTCTCAATGGTTGGTTTGTTTTATTTTCAAGTCTAAATAGCTGGGCTAATTATAATGAAGTATTGGCATTAAAAAAATGTCTTATTATTATCTGGATGAGAACTACTTACATTTAGATGATTTCATAATTTAATTTTATTATTCTATACTAATAATCTAAAGCTGTAGAGTTTATTTGTTTGAACGCGTAAATCTCAGGAACTACTGGTTCGATTTGAAAAATTCTTTTTGAGTTGGATAGTCCATTTATCGAGGAAGGATCCATAGGAGCGGGGCATCATGTGAATTAAGTCGAGCAAGTCGGATAGTATTGTATATTTTGGAAAGAAATAAAAAGTATCTCTATTCCTAACATGAATATTCTAAAGTATACCCTACTGAATAAATGTATGTATTTTTAACTCTCCAAAACTATTTAATTATTTACTGGAAAATAACGTAACTCTAACACAACCCTTGTCTGTATTTGACGTCTAACTTACAAGAACTCTATGTGTACATTTATTGTTGTAATTTCGATATACAGTATTTTTCTTCGTCTAGACAAATTATAACAATATATTCACTGAAATCCTACCTCCATTATTGAATTTATTCTTGCTTAACCTTCATAGAGACGTGCAGACGTCTGCCATTAGAGATAACGTTAATAAGGATTTTGCTGAATTGTACTTACGTCAGTTTGGGCGTTGGATATCATTTTTAATGAATTTTATTCCGCGCCTGTATATTAAGATAATATTAAGCAAGTTTAATTAGGGGAAAAAACTTAAAGTTTATAATTATTTTATTATGTTCCCAATTTTATGTTAGCACCACTTTATTCAGAGACTAAATTTCTTATTTTGTAGACTTATCTGTTGCTTGATTTTCTCAATCTGAGTGCAAATTAGAAAATATTATTAATGAAATTAAATTTATATACTTCAGATTAATTATTTGTAATTTCTTAACAAAAAAAATTATGCCACCTCCTCAAACATTCATGATGTACAGCAGCCACATCTCCTGTACACCGACAAGGAGTTATGAGAGGTTCGGGTCTGGAATTATCATAGCAGATCCAGCAATCGCGACTGGAGCCCACGCTTCCAACGAGCGAGTCAGTCTCGACATTCTGGAAAATGGAAAATTAAAAAAATAATCAAAAATATATTTACGAACTGTCATAATCATAATGAACTTAATACAGCATTTATATTTTTGTTTTATCATCATAGTGTACTCTATTCTTTATTATTGAATTTATTATAGGTGTATACACAACATTCCACACACTTAAATTAATAATTTAACTTTACCATGGTGTTACTTATTTATACATATTTTATCATCGAATAACGAGCCACTTTAGGATCAAATAAAAACAAATAAAACAACAACAACAAATAAGAAATTATTCTGGTATGTTGTCCTTCAATAAACGCATTTTTATCTATATAATTCATATGTACTAAGTTATCATCGTCATAGAAATTTAAAATTGTTAATGACTATTAAAACTTTATTCTACTTATATATTTACATAACCCTCTTATATTTTACCATAATACGACACTCACCAACTTAACCTCACTATCGTCTATACATTTGGGATGTTTGAAATAAAGGAACATCATGATAACATTCCAAATAGATCGCCAATTTTGGATAAGCTTCAGGACTAATCGGATCTTCTCTGGCCAGAGGAGTTGGACGACTACCGCCATTGTCTGAGAAGTTATATTGGCATCCATGACAAATATTTGTCAAATATGATAATCGACAAAATTTATGGTGCCTTTATGCCAAATGAGGACAAGACTTGAAAGCACAATTATTACTCTTAACGAGCGTGATGAGAAAGCATGAAAGCTGAAGACTGTAGTTAAAGCAAACCAAACAATAAATCATTCAAGACAGATATAATTAAACTCTTTATACAAATAAATTATTTTTGACAACCGAACGGATATATAGACTTAGAAATCAAGTACGTAAATAATGGTCTATAATGGTTTTATTACAAAATATTTTTTTATAAGTCTAAGAATAATATAAATATTTTTCATAAGTCTAAGAACTTTTGCTCACACTCCCTTCACCACAATAACAAAATTTAAGTGTAAAATTAAAATAAGCACGAAATGTACATAAATTGTCGAAACGATACATGAATATAGAACCGTCTTAGCATAGATAGATCATTAGCGTTTAATTGATGGTAAACAAATGATTAAGCTCTTTGTCTAAAAAGAATCGGAGTGGAATAAAATCATTAGGTTTGCATATTTACTAATATTTAATAATATACAAAATATTTATAAACATTGTAAATAATTTCAAGTGACTGGCCTCGTGAATGTTTCCATTTTGTCCCTATAGAGGCAACTTTATTTATCTCCCTATGATAACAATTTTTAATCATTTAAAGTTTGGGGTTTTAACAACTCCATATATATTTTTTAAGAGGACGCCACTACACCTTACAGCAGTTGCATTACAACTAATAAACGTCATATTATAATAATAAGCTTCCTCTTAGCGGCAGAGATAACGATCTACAATGTCAAAATAGGCCAATTTTCAGAAGTGGATGTGCATATCTATTGGCGGGTACTGTACATTAATAAAATCATTCCAAAATAAATCATGTGGTATAAACAACACATACACATAAATAGTAAAAATGAAAGATACGACAAACATGAACATATTCTCAGCAGTGAAAAAAATTTACAATTTTTCTTTAATAAAAAATAATATATAGAGTACATAAAACGACTGTATATATTATTTTACGCACATTTAACTGTTGCTGGGCAAAATAACATTTGACAATGTCATAGAAATAAGATTTTTGGTTTTCTTGAATTCGAATGAACTCCAGGGTTTCATTCAACTTTTCTTGCTGTCACCGTAATTATAAAATGAGCAAAACCAGTCTTGTATACTATCTCAAGTTATGATTAAAGTAACCAACATTTTATTTTTATGAATATTTATTATTAAATTAATTCACAACGTTAAATTTTTCTTTTTTTTAATAACTAAAAAATTGCATAAACTTAGATTAACAGTTATATCTGAATGAGGACTAGTATTGGTATAACGTATTCAAATATCACTATACTCGCAAAAACAGACAATTTTTATTACTGTATGTTTACCGCCAAATAGTATAATATATGTTACTTCCAAATGATAAATAACCTGCTATTATTCATAATAGCTTAAACGTGCCAGCCAATGTGCCACTTTTACCTTACTCGAATTAAAATTATCAGATTTCAGTTTTGAGTATTTAGTTTAGATTTTTTGTTTCGGGTTTTGAGTTGTGAGTTTTTAATAATAAGTTTTAATTTTTAAGTTTTCAGTTTTCGATTCATAGTATTGAGCTTTTAGTTGTCAGTTTTGAGTTTTAAGTGGTTTTTATTTAATATCCACCCCTCTTCTTCCTTCGTCTTCCCTGACTCCTTTTTATTAACTTATCGTCCTTTTCGGTCTTATCCTACTTTCTATCCATTGCCTCCTCCTACTACTTCTCGTCCTTATTCACCGGATGGACTTCTGTGAAGTCTCCGACGCTGCGGGGAGGGTGGTCCCTTCGCTCTTACGTAATACAATACGAGATAATATGCGAGCTGAAGCGGTCGAGGCCGTAGACTGAAGCTGCGGCTGCCCCCCTTATTAAGCTAATTATCACTTTGTCTAAATTGGATAGCAAGTATTCATAATAGCTAGTTATGAATAATAGCTAAATTTATAACATTGGCTGTAACATATATAATAAATTGTTTACTTGTCTATAAATAATATTTTTATTCTTGTCAGAACTACCTCTTTCCAGATTGACAGACACTAGCATATAAATATATAATATGAAAAATTGCAAACAATTCATCAATCACTGAAAACCAGTATTATATTATTATGCTCAAAAAATATAGGAAGAAGAACACTTGTGGACGGCTTTGTCTAAGATACGATGACAACAGAATACATCGGAACGGAGAGGGGAACTAAATCTGACCTTATTATCTCCGGTAGTACTGCTGAGTAGATCAGAAAGCCGCGCTTCGTCCAGCTGCCTCGCGAGGAGCCGACGCGGGTTGAGGAGCCACAGTCGCTCCGGCGCCATGCAGTTCCAGAGCACACAGGGGAACCATAGCGCGACGCCGATCTCGGCCAGGCGGAATACTAGGTCATGCCAGTTGCGCGATACTACTGGCACTCTGAATAATAAAAATGTAAAATATATTATACCCTGTCATATAAATACATAAATATTTGATACGAAAAGATACTCCCTCGTGCCAAAAACAAAGCGAGTAGTTTAAGAATAAGCACATTGTACAGCAAGAATACCAATTTTTTTACGTATATGAACCAAAAATGGAAACGCGTATATTTTATACAATATAATTTTGTGTAAAATATATTTTTAATTTACACAAATTAATATTCTACAAAATATGCATATAAATATATTTTAGAGTAAAAAGTAAAAAAAGGAAAAGAGCTACGCGGCGTGTGATACCGTCAGGATATAACTAGACATTACGATCTTTAACTATTTTGACAGGAACCCTGCGCAGTGCCTTGCACTTGCGACAAAGCGTGTAGGTTTAGAAGGATCCTTTCGTATAACAACGCTCACCTCCACCGTCCAAGTTCTCTATCCAAACAGTCTAGGTTTACATAAGGCTAGCTCGATACAGGACTAACCTAATCTAACGTTGTGTTTACGTAACCATGTGGTCTCTACATTGTTACTACTTCATTATGATTTATTCTCTGACATATAATATTAATTTCTTGCAATAAATAGCAACATAAGTTTCTTTGATGTCCTCATAAGATGATTTTTATTTAATGAAGACATTATTTTTCTTATTTTATTACTATGTGATTAAGATGCTCCCCCCCACTGTCGCAAAGGCTTGCAAAAATACACTGGAACATTTTTAATAGCGTTATCTGGTTCTAATGCCTTGCATACTATTTGTTAAGGAATACATAATGCTAAATGCAGATTTATATGTATTTAGCATTATGCACAGGCATATTATACTTACTTTGTCTTCCAAAATTCGCTTAAAGTCTCTGAAGCAAGAAACCCGGCAATGAGAATTAGCATCAGCGCCTGGCTAACTAGGCCTAATCGAGACTGATGCAATTGTGAATGATTTACTGATCTAGGATCTACACTGCCATCACGATCAGCCAAATCCGTTTGAATACCCTGATAAAAAATATTATTATGTTAATATTATTTTGAATGAGTTGTAAACTATGAACCGTACAGCAGCCAATAGTTAGGAAATTTGATTCAATCAATGCTTTGATCAATCCCTCATCAATTCATACGTTAATTAGATTTAGAGTCAAAAATAATCCAAGAGTAACCAAACGGACTACGGAACTGAATAACTCGATCAATGCACACGCATTCTGATGTGTTTTTGTCAATTCTACAGGCAACAGAATGTTGTTTAAAATACATTACACTTGTTATATCACAGTTATGTAATAATTTTAAAAATTATCCGCTATTATTGTTCCATGAACATAGTTATTAGTGACAGTTGTATGACATTTAAAATAGATACCATCAAAAATTAAAGTATTATACAATTAAAATGTAGTAACTGGTTTTTATCTTTTAATGCTTGCCATATTATCTTAGACATATATAGATTTTTTTTAGTCATTACAGCAGCAATAGTGATGAAGTTAGCATTATTGTATTATATATATACAGAGTTCTTTTTAACTAGGGAATATGGGAAACTCGTAAATTTTTGGAGATACAGAGAATTTTTCTCAATTTGAAATTATTATAAAATATGTTCTTTATCTAATGTCATACATAAGCGTATAATTTTATCAATTTTCTTTAGGCGCGAGAGATTAGAAATAACTAGTCAAACTGTTCTGAAGTTCTTAGCTTGCAAAAAGTTTATTTATGTGTTTCTATTTTTTCATATGGAAATTAATTTTTGTTTGTATAAGTTGGGGTATAGTGAGCTGTAAATAGCCATGTTCATAAAAGAAAATAACAAGACAACAATTATGGTATGAACTTGTTCCTTTTTTTCCACAAGTATTATATAAAGTTTCAATGATAAACTAGATAAAAGTTGGTATGTTTTCATTTCTTTTATGATATAAATAATTTGTTGTACTAACAGTACAACATAATAAGAATAATTTACAAATTATAATCTATACTTAATTTCTACACTCTACCTGTTTAGTAACAAGTGTTTCTTGAACATCATCGCCCTCAGCAGCGGTGGTAGGACCAGGTCTTGAAGATATGCTGGTGTACACCTTCGTTTCCTTGAGGAATTCTCCGCGAACCTAGAAGAATATAACAAAAATAATAAAGCTAAAATATGTTTATTTCGTTTCCATTTTTTATACATAGCATGCTTATCGTTGAGATCACCCTTTAAGCATAACAATACTCGTGTTAATGGAATGCAAATGGAAATTACATTATAATTGTGCATACCTAAATTATTAGTGATTTGAAAGTTACCTATTTTATCTATCTAGCCTATTCAATAATATTATGTATTAGTAGTGTTACATTTATATTATTTTGAGATATCGTTTATATCTCAAAATCCTTTCTTTCATCTTAACTACGCATTCTTATTGAACATTATTTTTCTAAAGATAAAGTAAGATTAGATTAGGTAAAATTTGTTTCTGCAATGAAGCTCTTTATTAGCATACGACTATGATTAGACAATATTTATGCAATTACACACCGTTGTCGCTCTGACAGAACAAGCACTACTATATATGGTTCAAAGAATCATTATCTACTAACAATGAATTCATATTGTCATAAACATCATCATCAGAAACACTACTAAAATTTTAAATGTGAAAAAGAATCCTTAAATACTAGGCGGTAAGATTTAAAATTCTAAATTTTACTAATTGTATCTCACGACCACACAACATTTGCGACCAACAATGTCCCATTATTTCGGACTGAGATGCCCACAAATGGTTCAAATGGATAATATTGTTGATTGTTACCATTTGTGTAGCTTACGTTAGCCATTGTCAGATCGTATGACCTTAGATATAATTGAAAAAATAAAGGTATTCATTCGTAGTCTAAACATTAAGTACTACACTAACCGTAGTAGTAGTGATATTTGAAGATAATAAATAGATCTCAACTATTAATGAAAAACATTTTAATATAATTCCACTTACCTATATACATAATTGCACTTACCTTAAAATATACTTCAACACCGTATATGAGAAAGAATATGACCACTATAAACAACAGCACTGCATAACAGCCGTTAAATACGTGCTGGTAAAAATTCTGAAATAGAAATAGAAAATTAATATTAGATATATGTAACAAAATTATAAGCTAATAACTTTTTGTTTTTTAAACTGATATAGTCGGTGAGATGCGTAAGCATATTTTTTCTTAAAAAGGTGAAGAGCCCTAGAGAACCAGACCTAGGTAATAGGGATAAAACCTAAAACTGTCTAGGTAGGTGGATGAACTAATGGATATAATATGACGTCACACCTTTTCTTTTCAGGATTTTATTTTCGACGAAGATACATCAAAATCTTTACAGTATAATATATTGTTTATTACATACGTAACATTGAATAGAATGAAAAGGGGATATAGTGTTGCCATTATATTTTTTTATTTCTTTTCATTACTGCTATATTTCTCTCTTGTTTTCTCACTATTAAGTCTTCATTCTATTCCAGCGCTAATAGTAATTCTTGGTTGCAGAACTAGATGGCGTTGGCGATAATTACAACGCGCTATACTTTCGTTCTCACCAGAGGATATGCGTCAGTTGGAATATTGATAGGTCGTCGATTTTGGTTTGAGGTCATGTCGTTAGTTTGTTGTTGGCTGTCGTGTCGTTTGGGTGAAATTGGGGTTTGGGATAAAATTTAGGATTCGATTACTTTGGTTTGGGTGTGCCCTATACACTCCCTCTTTTTGAATAATAGAAAACATAATATTGTTTCAAATACTATAACGAAGCGAGAGGTCTCGTTAGGTAAGTAAAAAAAATTACAGAAACTTTTGAACTTGACTCTGAAAAAGTTACCCTAACACATACCTAAAGTTGTTGGTGTTAGGGCCGCCCCCCGATAGCCTAATGGGAAACCTCCTAACAGCGATCAAAATGGCTTCGTTGACCGAGTACAAGATCTCACATTACTCGAGAATGCCGCACGCGTGCTTTATATGTTTTGCAGCAG